>CABFVX010003258.1:38667-90397 GCA_902151425.1 Timema shepardi
TCCTTGTTGTACCTCCCACCCTCTCCTTGTTGCACCTCCCACCCTATCCTTGTTGCACCTCCCACCCTATCCTTGTTGTACCTCCCACCCTCTCCTTGTTGCACCCCCATCCCCTTGGTTCAAGGAGTGGGAAAACAAAAGTTACTTTATTGAAATAATAAACCAAAATGTTCTAAACAATAGAAATAAATAAAAACACATAGTAATTATAGGTTCGTTTTATCAAAACGTAAAAATCACATGAAAGTGATATACTGTAAATGCGATGAAACACCAAATACACCAAGGAAATAAAACGTAAACAACAATCTAAAATAAATCTTCCCAAGAGTCACTTTCTTTTATCGTCTAAACAATTTTGTTTTAAGGCTAATGTAGTATTTTTTTACCCTCGTGGGAGCAGTGACACATTAAGCTGCTTGACAGCAACATATGATAGTAGTGCAGGGCTTGTAGCCATTGCTATTGCCATTCCTAAAATGTAAACAGGTGCGTTTGGAGTGTTCTCTGGAATTGCTATGGAAATTAGTTCTTTGATTTCCTCTTTTCTCTGCTATCCAAATTATGGCGGATCTATAATTCTTGGTAAATAAAGATTATTTGAAGATACGCATATAATAGTTTGGATGTGAGCACATCTAACATTTCCCGCAAAACATTTAGTAGTGGGTGGAAGCGAAAAGGAGGGGTTCCAATTTGTTCACCCAAAGAGAAACTCTTACTTTTGTCATAGCTACGAGCGTATAACCCGAACGGGTAGCAGGACGTGGTGCTAAAAAATGTTATGACTATTATATAATTAAGGTTTTACGGTCTGAGATACCTGTATTTAATTACACTAATAGGGTAGAGATGAGGAAGTTAGATTTGTCCTGATGACGTATCACGTTAGCAACACGTGTAGTCACTGATATCTTGCTCACTCTCTACTAGTATTACTAGGCTGCCATTAAAACATACGGTCAGAGATATATAGCACGTTATAAAATATTTGATAACATTTTAGATGTAAAATTAATTTGTAACCGAAATAAAGCTTTTAGGCTTAGTAGCTTACAATCAAGCATAGATAACTTCTTTAAATGCTAATATAGGCCTACCTCAAAGCTAATAAACCTCTACAATTTCAAATAGAAGACAAACCAAGTTAACATGATCACTTCATCTTACCTTGTTCTCCAAATTATTTAGTCTGACATATTTTTCATTAAAGATCGTCGCGAGAATGCAGACTACTTCAACAAAGAAAACTCGCTCCCGCTTGTAAAAACGTCTTCCGGATCACTGCTATTTCCACAATATGGCGTCAGATAGAACATGTCTGTGCCATCTACGATGAATACATCTACTTCGGTTTGAACTGGACTTCTGTGCGAAGCGGAAGGATGTTTGTCTGAGCAAGCTACACGTGGCGCTGTTTGCTATGAACGAGGTGCTTAAGAGATTGCGCGACAGGAACCCCAGGATGTGGAACAATGTGGATCGTTCTGGTCCATTCTAGAATCTTCTCGTCAACGCTTCAACAGCCGCCCTTTCCTTCTTTCCAGCCATTCCTGGATAATTGTAGCTACAGCCACGTTCTGTATATAACACAGGCCCAAACGAAGATACGTTGTCTTTTTGCATTCACCGTGATCACAGACACAAGACACTTGTGAGGGGGTATCCATGGTGCCATTATGGTGGTTATTATTAATCAATTATATTTTTCAGCTTAAATTCACTTTGCAAATTTTGGACTTAGATTCTTTTCAAAATTCATTTTCAGCCAAATTTCTTTTCGTGTTTATTTATAATTGTCATTTTATGTCACTTCGAGATAGTCACTTGTATTTATCAATTTCTCTGGTCTCATTTAGACATAATAACATATTCTTCCCTTTGTTTAAAGCAGATGTTTGTATGTTATTTTGTGAAAGTGACTAAGAGTGCTACCTTCTGATGGAACTTGTCCTTGAATTATTTTTTTGCAATTATTTTCCTAGAGTTAAGTTTTTGCTGGTCTGTTTTGTCTATTACGATATATTTTATGTTAAAAGTAAAGGTGTTGATGATTGCCACCACTTTGTGTTAATTACTATAGGCTACTATGATACTTACAATTAAGTAGCCTTTTTAGTGAATTGTGAACAGAACAAGTCACGCTTGGAAAATAGCAGTTTGGGTAATTATACCTGTACACGTTAATGTCCGTAAAGATAGTATAATAACATATTAAATGAATATTAATATTGTTATAAATATTAATATTATCTTTCATTGAAATATTAATGTTAATATTTCGTCGAAAAATGTATATAATTAATATTAATGTAATATAATAATACCATTTATATTTTATTAATATTATAAACAATTCATTCTGTAGTACTCATATTAATGTAGAGTTAAACTAAAATTCACTTCCATACATTCATTACTTTATCTTTACAATAGTATGGGGAAAGCATAAAATAGAAAGTTTTACCCCGTATATTTCCTGAAATGTAAGTAATTAAATCGTTTAATCATTTTTATAGCTTAGCACCCTAGATTGTAACGGGCTACGTTCATTTAACCCGTATATGCAAAGAAAACGATAACTTGCCATACATACAAAGTAAAGGAAAAAGAAATTAAACTGCAGTTTATGAACACACTGAGTGATTGATACATACTGGGTCGCTTGAATCCTGCCTACTATACGACCGAATAGAACTAGCGGGCGCGATAAGAACACCTTGTCAACTGGAACAGCAAAACAAGACTGAACGTGTGCTATGTGGTTCCTTGGAATACGGCCAACTGTAGTTTTGTTCTGGAAGATTCTATCAAGTGCCAACCCACCCTCCATTCCTCTCCAATCCTTAGACGTCAGATTCATTTCGTATATAATGCAGCGCCTCTGGTACTATGTTTGTATTCAATTCCAACAACTCGTATCCCGAGCATTTAGGAGGTTTAAGTACAACGTAACCTTCAAGTAGCGGCCAAGATGATTGTTGAGTCAGTCTCACCCCCTTGGCGCAGATAATGTATATCTCTTAAAATTATATCTTTAGTATTTTACAGATTTATACTTTTTGATCGTCTTCATTTGAGAAGCTTCAATGTAGGTTACTCCTTGGTGAAATCTGTTTATTTTAAACAGAGTGTAGTCCTTATGAGCACACTTCTTTATTGTTTAACTATGTCTAGGGGTGTGCGAAGCTCCGAAAAATTAGAAGCTGAAGAGAATCTTGGTGTATTTCATAATCGATTCCAACCCATGTTTGGCTTCTGCAGCCATTCAAAGCTTTGTCTGCTATTCGAATTCTAGTAATTATATTACACCTATATTTTATCAACTTTAAGTGAACCGAAATTACCTCAATAAATAAAATATATTTCTATCATTTTGAGTTTTAGAACAAGTTTGCATTACGATTATGTGAAACTGGGAAAATTTAATTAACACTTTAAATTTCGAGACAGCCATAGCATTAAACCTCTAACCGTAAACCGCAATGATCAAAAACATTGATTGGTACCGAGTGAAAACGAATATATTCCTATTGAAAGTGTGGATTATAAAAAATAATAAAAGTTTTTTTATTTTCAGTGTGTTTAGTTAAATTTTAGAAGTATTTCTTGAATATTGAAAATATTTTTTAATATTTCAAAGTTCACACATGCAGCCATTTTGGTTGTTTACTACATGAATCATTATGTTCAATAAAACTCTTGCTAATGCGTAAGAAAGCGACAGAGTTGAGCGATAGCTGAGCGCATGCGCGAGTAAGGAACATTACATTCCTTAAATTATTTCAAAAATAAATACTTAATGAATACTTATAAGCTAAAATTGGTGTTAATTTACATAAAATCTTAGATATATATTTTTCTTAGATATATATATAATTCAAATAAAATCTACAAAAAATTGGTTATTTGATACAGATTATATGGAGGGTTATTTAATTTATGATTAAAATTATTATCAAGGTCGTATTATTTCAAAGATGAGCTATAGACATATGCGCTTTCAATCAAAACTATTTTTTTGTAATTCACATGGCGATATTTAAATTAATAAAATAATAAAGTTGTCTTGTTGATTTGTAAAATAGGAATATTGAAATTTATTAAATAGAGATTAAAATGGATTTATAAAATTTATAAAACAGAAAAATTAAACTTTTGTAGCATTGGAGTTCAAACTTATAAGCCCACCTGCCGAATTAAATTGGAATGGTATTTTTCTAGAACGTTGTTCGTCAGTCTTCTTCTTGAGCGTCGGTTAACTCTTTGTGTTTTATTAAGTCGTATCGTAACTTGTGTGTGGAAGACGAATCCATTGATATTAAAGCAAACTCTTATCGTCAGAAAGAAGTACAGTGTGGACATTTTTCAGTAAAAATATTGATAATAAGCCAGCTGAATGTCGAACAACTGAAATAATTTCAAGATTCTATAAGGTTAGTTGTCCTATTCTCTGTATTATTTGATTGTTTGTTAAGTTGTAGATCATTTTGAACACATTTTTATACAATAAATTACTAAATCGTAGAATTTGTATTTGAATTGAATTTATTAATTAAAAGTATAATACTTAGTTGAACGTTAGGTTATTGGATGCCTATGCCTAAATATTGTATTAAAAGCTATACTCAAACATTTTTATAAGTAGCTTACCTATCCTAAGGCCGGTTTTTTTCTAAATGGTTTCACTTTTACTCAAATACAGGTACATTACAACTAAATTTAACCTTCTGATCCATACAACTTTAGCGTAATTACGTAGTACATGGGCATATAACCTAAGCCAGTAGCAAGACAAGGTACTAAAAAAAGAATGAGAGTTTTTGTTTATCTCTTATGCTTTAAAGGAAAGAAAGCAAGACGTTAAGCAATATGATACATAATCCTAACCCCAAAATTCAATTTTATAACAACATTTCCAATTTTTATTTCCCCTGTAACTAAATTTTTTGATTGTCAGGCACAACCAAGACACTCCTAAGTCACCTTCAGATACACCCAAGAAAATACAATACATTTTAGATGGAAACAACAGGAAGGATCTCCCTGCACCTGCTGCTAGGAAAGATAGAAAAATACAGCAAAACATTCAGACTATGCTGAATAGAGAAAATATTGGCTCATCTCTCATCACACTCGTATGCTCAAACAACCACGAGCAAAATTCCAAATATACCTGTAAAAGGACTTTTTCACTAGAGTTTTTTTTAAAAGAGGAAGACTTTATTGAATTAATTCAACATTTTGCTCCCAATTATAAGGTTCCTGAACATTCTACATTCTCTCGGAATTATGTATCATTACTTTATCTAGAGACTTGGAATAGTTTCAAAACAGAATTTCTTCAAGATCTCCCATTTGTACAGGCACTAAACCTCGCATCTGATGGCTGGACAGCTCGCACCGGTTGATATGTTAGCTTAACATGCCACTACTTGATTGACAAATATGATTACAGATCATTCACTATGGAAATCCTATGAGCTCAAGTCATTCTAAAATCAATATAAAATCCAGACTTGAGCAATTTTTGGTTAAATGGGGCATTTCACTGGAAGATATGACCACTCCAATTTACTGTATTACTAATAATGTGTCCAATTCTTGCTCTGCTGCCAAAACACCATTTAGTTATGAAGCTCGCTCTTTCTTTGCACATTCACTACAGTTACCTGTTGATGATTCAAAATCTGAGTGTCCCCTGTGTTAAATTTCTTACAAAACTCACCAATCATAGTGGGTCACTACACGCATAGCTACCAAGCACGGGAACGGCTTCATAATTTACAAGAGAGAATGCAAGTAGCCCTACTCGAACTTATCCAGTGGGTGGAGACTCGTTGGAGTAACGAATATTGTATCCTTCTGCGTCTTATTGAATTGAAGGCCCCCATTGCTGCTGAACTAGCAGAGTACCACTAACAAACGCGGAGTGGTCTCAAGTAAAAGGTTTGATAGAAGTCTTAAATAAAACCTCTTGCTCGATTTAACAAGGATATGAGTGATGATACATATCCTACATCTCCTATGGTCATACATGTTCTGCACTGTCTTATATCTCATTTAAACTCCCGCATACAACCACAATAAGAAGGTACGCCATTTGCTAGAAGCCTTCTTAAGACACTTAACTCAAGATTTCTTTTGCACGAAGAAAAAGAAATATTTCGTTTATAAAAGTTAACAGATCCCATATTTAAAGGTGTTGTACTAAATAATATTGTATTAGCAGTAGATTTGCTTAATGCAGTGATAAATTACCAAGATAATAATTAAATAGAAACTGATTTTACAGTTGATGATCCACAAGCATCAAATTCTGGTCTGTGATCATACTTTGATTCTCTTACAAACGAGAGAAGAGATATGAATATAACAAAAGAGGGGGGAAATATCCATCCAAGCCGAGGGTGAACAGATCAACGAATCCTTATCAGTGGTGGAAACAAAACGGCCTTAATGCATCCCCAAATATCTCTAAGTCTGCTCTTAAATATCTTGTGATTCCCTCTACACAAGTCAGCAGTGAAAGGCTATTCTCATAACAGAAAATGTCGTGATAGCCCGATGAGAATCTTTACTTCCGGAACATGTCCAGCAACTTACCTTTCTTCATAGCAACCTTAAAAAGAATCACTATAATTAACATACATATTGCCATTTGTAAGTTTTCAATATACATTAGCCAGCCAGTAAAACACAATTTAAAATGTTGTATATAATTTACTTTTAACTCATATGTTCTCATTTAACAAATACCCTAGTACATATTATGACTGAAATTGGCATGTGTGTGTGATATTTGTGCATTATGGAGGTAGTTATCATTTTTTTTTCAATATATCTCGTCAAAGTCGCAAGGTCTCAATAACCAACTAAACAAACTTGAAAAGTGGACTTAATCTCTGATTAATTTTACTTTTATTTCTTGTATGTGTAAAATTGATTCATTATAAAAATAGTTGTCAGTTTTTTCTATTTCCTAATTTGACAAAATGACAAGGTTTCAATAAACAATGATGAAAAATTGTAAAGGGGATCTAATGTTGGATTAATTTTACTTTTAAGTTTCGTGTATGTATAGAATTTGTGGATTATGAAATAAATTATCATTTTTTTTCAATATAGCTCGTCAAAGTCGCAAGGTCTCTTAACCAATGAAACAAACTTGAAAAGTGGACTTAATCTTTGATCAATATTGCTGTTATTTCTTGTATGTGTGAAGTGTATGCAATATGAAAGTAGTTGTCAGTTTTTTTAATATTACTTAGTTTGACAAAGTGACAAGGTCTCAATGATCAATGAAGCCAAATGGAAACTTTGGTCTCATTTTGGATTACTTTTACATTTTAGTTTTTAAAATTTTTGAAATTAGCTATCGGTATTTCGTTTTTAAATTTAGTTTGGCTAACCAATTTGTCAACTGGTTAAATGTTTGTTAGTAAGGTGTGTATTTTATTTCATTACTCATTCAGGCTGTTCGCATAAAAATGTTTTTTTAAACAAAGGTAAAGTGAATATAACATTTTTGCATATTTAAGAATCAAATATATTTGGATATTTGATTCTTAAATATGCAATCCCCTACAGTTATAATAATTGTACAAATGGCAGCAATAAGCCAACTACTTAGTCTAAGGTGGCTGCGTTAACTGATAGGATCACACACTTGTGCACGTCCATCATAGGCTCTGCCTTAATCTATGAGTGAAGAATGACCCTGGGCACGGGATGATTCCTGGATAGCTCAGTGGTAAGAGGATTGGCGTACTAAGCCGAAGGTCCCGGGTTCTATTCCTGTGTCCGTGTGTCATTTTTCAATTTTCAGAATATTATTATGTTGGTAATAAGCTACAAATACTAGTGTTAAGAAAAAATAAATATAATATTAAGTTTTATGTTAGATAAATATACTCAATGTCAACAAAATAGTATTACTCAAAATTAAATAGAAAAATATTCGAACTTTGATTCGGCTTAGAGAATATTTCCCATATTCAACTTGACTTTACTTCGAACCAAAAAAGTGGACTTTGCACACCCCTAACTATATGCATATGACTAGTCTTACATATTTGGGGGACGGTCTGATGCCCTGTTCTATGTGACCACGTTACTAATGCCTTCATTTTGGCAAAAAAGGGGTAGATTAGGTTGATCCATGGCGTTACTGTACGTATGTATGTATGTTTGTTTACGAGCTTCTACTTGACGTTCTTAATAATCAATTTTTAAAACGCAATAGTAATCATAGTCTATTTAATTGAGATGATATCAAAATTTCCACTTATAATTTATTCGGTTTTTTAACAAAGTGTTAAAAAATCATTTCAATTTTCACATTATTAAAGTAATAAGAGCTTTGAAAACACTTTTGACCGGTGAATTTATTCAATATTGTCGTCCATTTTGAATTATATTGATTGAAGTTGTTTACTTGTAATGCCATGACAAAGCAATGAGAATAAAAACAGCTAAGAAGATTACTAAATAATTGAATGATTATTTTTACCTGGACCCTTTCTAAATTAATAATTTATGTTGAATTAAAAATTTAATAACAGAAATATATTATATTAAATTTTTTCACACTAAAAGATATTTAAAACTCGTATTAATTAATATGCTTAGCTATAAAACTTGCTCTAGTTTAGTTACTATTTAGTTATAGAATTATGTTGGTTAACCTAATTAAAATCAATGTTGCTCTTATTTATCGCAATACATATTTGATCAAACTTACCACTTTTAATTAAATAATTGACCCGCCTCCGTGGCGTAGTTGGCTAATGCACTTGTGTTGAGCTCAACCGCTGAGGACGGGGAGATCGAGGTTTGAATCTCGGTCGGGTGAACTGGAGGTGGTTTTTCCTAAATGGTTTTCCACTCTCCCTCCACGCAAATGCGGGCTCACTTCCTCTAATTCAACCTTCCCAATTCCTAATCCATTAGAGTAACTAGTACTTAAAGCGTATAACCCGAACGGGTAGTAAGACACGGTGCTAAATATTATTATTATATAAATTAAATAAATAGTACGGAACTCCGCACGGACTTTCTCGCTATATTGTTTGAAAACAGAATATTTAGTCCAAACTCGTGATATATGTATGAATCTAAATAATATACACTAGTAAACCCAAGCATAAATTGCACTATACTTGGGTAAAACTTTTTTTTAATCCCGGTTTTAAATTTTATAATTTTGTTTTTAAAGAATTAATGTCCTTATTTGTATGTTTGGACCAACCAAAACTATGTCTTGTGACATCCCGATATTTTTTTTGCTGTACCATCAAAATTATACATCACAAGCACACACATCAGGAAATGCGAAACACTTGGTAATTCGTAGTACACATTCACATAAATAAGAATAAAAGAGGTCGAATAATTTTAATGATATACACACGTATCATAAAATGAAAGACACGTTAAATTGTTTTTACCGATCACAGTTAAATATTTTTTCTGACGTTATGTTATTATTTTTATCCAAGCTAAGATTCAGGGAGTGTTTCAGTAAAATACACTTGCGTTTACCTTGTAAGCAGGTGGGGAAATAACATTTATAACGTAATCACCCTTAATAACCTGAAACAAGGATTTAGACCGGGTCTCTTGGATCAAAAATAGAGAGTACTTGCATAAACTTAATAGACCAGTTATGATGGCAAAAGTAGGCATACATTTGACATGGCATTATATAATTAGTTTAGTAAGTTTTATTAAACTTTATCTTATTCAATATATTTTAATTTTTTCAAATTGTAAAATTTATCATATGCTTTCTCTATTTTTATTTTCGGATGAACGGGAAAAATAGCTTGCTGGTGTACTAAAACTACTTTATGTTTTTATAAGATACCGTTGTGCTAATTTCATATGAACACTATATTCAAAATATAAACGTAGTTTATGAAATAGAAAAAAAAAACTTATTTCCTAGACGTTAGTTGGTTTATAAATCGGTTCAGAATATATTTTTAGTAAATCTTGGTGAAAACTCAAAGTGAAATAATATTTGTATGGCGTTTTTATTCAAACATATTATTTAATTAGATATTTTATGTCAGACTTAAATACACAATCCTCAATTATCCTAGAATATTTTGCTGTAACCTTGTTAAGTTTGACTTTGAAAGGACAGCTCTAGGGAAAAAAGATTCCAGTATATTTTTATATTTATCGTGGGATAGTTAAATAGGGCTACTTTCCCAGCTATATTGCTAAGTGGTTCACAGCTGCCACCCTGACAAGGAGATTCCAATGTCACAGCATCCAAAGGAGGGAAAGTATACCATAGGAATGTTATTTCAATCTTCACTTAAGTGCTCTTTCGTTTTTATGCTTTATACAGAATTCTAGACTGATTGATGATCACGCCGTTTAGGAAAGCTAAGAATAACGAGGGTAGGAGGAGCCAACTTCTGGAGAGCACCTTTAAAACTCAGCGCTTTCGGAGACATGGTAGGGCTCAACTTGGTAGTGAGCTCACGTATCAGTGGAAGAAACGATTAACACTCGATACAAATAATATCCCCTATAGAGACCATAGGACTCACCCTCATCTACACAACAACTTTGATCCAGCACTCGGGTATTATCAATATTTGCGGGCACTGGTTAGAACTCGGTGTTATTGCTTTAATGAAATGTATTTGATAATGTTGCTGATGTTAACAACTTCAGGGTATATTAAACTTATGTATAAACTTGGAACTTAAGATCCGTATATTTCATACATTCTATTTTAAAAGAAGGAACATTTTTCGTAAAAAAATTAAAGGAGAATTTTCCATTCGACAATTATAATTTCCAAGAACCATTTTGGATGTGATTCTTCGATACAAAATAAACTGTATCGGACATGTTCTTAGGAAGAACTGTCTTCTGCATGACATCATAAAAGGAAAGGTTGAGGGAAAGAGGAGCTTAGGAAGAAGGAGGATTAAATTATTAGGTGACTTGAAGGGAAAAGAAAGATTCTGGGCACTTAAATAGGAGGCAGAGGACATGGTACATGGGCAGTCTATGTTCACTGACAAAAGGAATGGACCTGTCGTAAGACTCAACACACAATAATAATAATAATATAGCTTTCTAAGTATACTAAATGTTCGTTGTACATAATATTTAGGTACATGCTATTGAAGAACCATCAGACCTTGCTAAGGCTCCAGAACTGAATCCAGATTACGCTCGTGTGAGTGGTAAGCGGACTTACCGCAACCATCTGGTCGAGTGCAAATCCCTTGTGACCGATCCACCTGTAGCGGTACTTGGCGACACCCCGTGCGTCGTCTATGGGCAGAGTGAAACGGCTCAGGGTCAGGAAAGCGGTAAGGTTGGCCGTGTAGAACGACGTCAAGATGGTAATGAAGATCCACCATGTTGCGAACAGTAGCCTGGACGAGTCTGTAACAGGTCACGTCAATAGGTTAGGGGCCATCCTTAAATTACGTACGGTTTTTCTGAGGGGGAGTGTGGTTCAGTATTTTCTTACGTTTTTTTATCGAGTGGGGGATCATCACATCATCTCATTGTTGGTACGACGTGAAGATAGCCTCCATGTGTGTACCCTGGGGGCAACGTGCTGTACCCCCAAGGCGGGTAATCACACTCACAGGTGACGTCATGTCCCCACATGGTAAAACAGACTGCTAGCACCGTGGTTCTACAAGTAGGCGCGCTGTTGTCTCGCGTTGATGTGATGATGGCTTCAACTTCATCAAGCAAGTAAGACTTTGCTTGGACTGCATTCATTTCCTCAATAAGATTGGGAAGTTATGTAGCGAACCTTTTTTGTTAATCTAGGTTATTCATTATCTAATGAAAAAATATGAAAATATTAATATTCATTTCAAAATATGTTTTGTTTTTTCTTTTGCTTTATTTCGCAAGGGGGCGGCGCCCCAGAGCTCTCCCTCACGAGCCATCACAGACGGATATATTTTCTAGTCCACAGCAATTAAAGTCACGTTCTGTAGATCTCACAAATTTTTAATTTAGCCTCAAACAAAATTAATAAAGAACACACAGACCTAAACAAATTTGAACAAATTATTTTCAGAAATATCCTTCTAGGCTTGGGTTTAACTAAAATTATGTTTACTTTCGCACAGCAAATAAAAAATTGAATTCATAAAATTTTACTCTACTTGAATAAAACAACGCATTGATATTTATCTTCTCTGTACCATTTCAATAAGGCTTTAAACCCACCTCAGTGGCCTAGTTGGCTAACGCGCTTGTCGTGTTGAGCTCGACTGCTGAGGACGGGGGGATCGAGGTTCGAATCTCGGTCGGGTGAACTGAGGATGGATTTCCTAAATGTTTTTCCACTCTCCCTCCACGCAAATGCGGGTTCACTTCCTCTAATTAAACCTTCCCAATTTCTAATCCGTTAGAGTAATTAGTACTTAAAGCGTATAACCCGAACGGGTAGTAAGACGCGGTGCTAAACATTATTATTATTATTATTATTATCAATAAGGCTTTAGGGATAAAATGAAAATGATCCATAGGCCTATATCATAAAAAAAATTGAATAATGATACACTTTATTTGGGGCTTGTATAATTGTATATTGTTTTTATTTTGTTTTATTTTGAACTATATTTACTGTGTTGTTTTGACGCCAAGAAAATTGACAAATAATTGGGAATCTTCTCGTGTTGTTTATTCGCCAGTCATAAGCCTAAACTGGGCGCAGCGTAATTATTATTTGTCACAATCACGAGTACACTGTTTTTAGGCCTATATCAACTCTTATCGTGTGAAATCATGAGTTTTTGGTACTTCTCTCTCGCTTGAATGCACTTTGTCACAATTTACCTGTGGATTTTTGCGTAAATAATTTTGCTTTGTAATTTATGTTAATTGCTGCCATTATTTAAATAACGCTTTCTTGCCTTGAATGCGGGCCAACACCATATCGGACCTTTACATTTTCCACCGCTCTGTTGCTTCCCTTGTCAGATTGTAAATACACTTTAGTTGTATTCTCGTGTTGGGCGTGTATTTTGGTAGTAAGTAGGGCATTTATAGCTGGACTATGATTTAATCAAGCTTACATGCGCCAAATGCTGGATTAAACGCACAGAAACGTTAGATAAAGCAAGTGAGAATCCAAACTACAAGTGCTGTGAGCTATTTATAACCACCTGTCGGGATCTGAAGGTCTTGCGTGAGACCTACGGGACAGATCATTTAACCGTGCAATTAAGTAGTCAAGACATTGATGACCTCGACCTTGATGCACTAGAGAAGAGACTTTGTGACTTTGATAACCCCTATTACTACATAATGTCTATCTTGGATCGTGTTAGTACCCCAAATGTCTCAACTGCTTCACGCAACGATCTTCCCCCTCAAGTGCTCCTCACGTAATTGTCCCGGCAATTCCATTACCACATTTCAGTGGTGATCTTAAATTGTGGCCCTATTTTTCTAATTTGTTTAAAACCCTTGTCACTTATAGCACTAACCTAACCAACATCAAAAGGATATCCTATTTGAAGTCGGCAGTCAGTGGGTAACTTCCACTCACCAATGGAAACTATCTTGTGACATCGGACTTGTTAGTGACGTGATATGAAAAAAAACCCGTCTCATTGTGATACAACACATTTATGCAATCCTTTAAATATCATCGGTGACGGCCAGTGGCGGCTCATGTATGGGCACTGTGGAACTGCTGCACCCCCTATTTCCACTTGATATTATTGATAACATTTAATATAATGAATCCTTTTTTCTTTAATTCTTTCTTTATTTTTGTAGTACATTTTATATTCCTTAAGCTTAATGTCAGTACTTCAGTAGCCATCCCCCAGTTTATGAAAAATATACAAAAATCTTTGTATGGAACTGTGCGCTTCACAGTACCAGCGACGTGGTGTTTGACTTTTGTGCGCATGCGCACATAGTAGTGGGGGGGGGGAGGAAGGCGGGACTGCCAAGTAGAGAGAGCATTGTTGCTCTCGCAGTGCCGGCTTTGGCGTGATGGTGGAAGGAAGTTTTTTTTACTCAGCGTGTGTTGTGTTTAAAAACCGTGTACCATACCCATGAATGTGATAAAGTGTAGAACTATATTATTATTCTGCTTCCAGCTATTCTATTTGATTCATATTTTTTTCGGTTATTTTATTTAACAGAAAGTTTAAATGCGCTTGTAGTTCTTTCAACGGAGAAAAATTTCCTCAATTGTCATCCAGAGATCAAGGAGAAAATTATGGAACTTTTTGCGCAAATTAAAACAATAAGAATGGATTTCATTTTTAAATGAATACATCAAGTTTGAACTGTAACAATTTATGTTAAAGTAAGTTAAAAAGTTATTTTTGTTAAGATTTTATCAACTTACTGAATACATTTTCTTTTTATACATTATTTTTTCTTTTTACACAATTTTAAAATAAAGGCTAAACATTTTTTGAAGCAGCACCCTCACTAATTTTAGTTACGAGACGCCACTGGTGTCGGCTGAGCCTCCTACTGTGCTGTGTGAGCTGTGCTGAGCTGATATAGGCCTAAAAACAGTGTACTGGTGATTGTGACAAATAATAATTACGCTGCGCCCAGTTTAGGCTTATGACTGGCGAATAAACAACACGAGAAGATTCCCAATTATTTAGAAGATTCCCAATTATTTGTCAATTTTCTTGGCGTCAAAACAACACAGTAAATATAGTTCAAAATAAAACAAAATAAAAACAATATGCAAACTGAGGGAAAATGTAGCTGCTATTTATGCTCTGGAAATTCCTGTGGTTCATTGGGACTTGATCTTAATCCATATGCTTAGCAACAATATAGACATTGCTCTTCGTGCTCAATGGGAGCGCACTTTTGTTAACTCGGAGTTACTTACTATTGACAACTTCGTAAATTTCTTGGAAATATATTGTCGCTCCTTTGAATCCCTGGCCTCATACAAGGTCAAACCACCTCCAAGGTCATCCTTCAATGCTATTGGTAGTTGAAGATCACATCAACCAGCTGCAGTTATGGCTTCAACTTCAATTTCACAGTATGTTTTATGCAATTCATCCCACCCCTTGCACAAGTGTCCTAAGTACCTTCTCAAGGGCCCAAAGGAGCGCTTCAACTTCATCAAGCAAGTGATACTTTGCCTAAATTGTATTCGAGAGTCTCTTCACTCTGTACAGTATCCCTAATCGTATCACTGCTATATTTGTGATGCTAAGCACCATTCATAACTGCCTTTTCCAGAATCTCTTGTATTTAGTACACCACAGTGTCACCACACGCATTAAGAAACATTAAACTAGGCTATCAATATCATGGCCTCCTTAGCAGGAGTAACCCATCCATCGATCATCCTGCTGTCAACAGCACTTATTATTATTATTATTATTATTATTAGCACCGCGTCTTACTACCCGTTCGGGTTATACGCACTTACGCTAATGTGTAATGGTAGGGTGATTGTGAGATGAAATGAAGAACCTACAGTTTAACGTGGAATCCGAACCACGGTGGAGACCTGGCATTCCTCACATTCACAAGATGTCTTGTCAGAGGTGAAGGAAGGGTTTGGTAATCAGATAAATCTTTGCCGGGACCTTGAAGCACAGGATGTATCAGGATCATAATAAGTAATTAGGATGCTACTTGACTCTGGGAGTCAATCTTGTTTTATCACTGGTCCTTAGCCGTCATGGACTTTCCCATACACCGTTATCTGTGGCCAAAAGGATCTCAACCAGTTTTGTCCGACCCAATGGATTGTTGTCTCGTAGATTGTTTATCGATGTCTTCGTTCTACCCCGCATTACTGGTCACTTACTCAGTATCCCTCTATCATCTCCAACGTGGTCTCATGTTTCAAATTTAAAATTTGCAGATCCTACATGCTGTACCCCAGGACTCATCTATATGCGGATCGGTGCAGAAACCTTCTCCCACATCATCACAGGAAGGAAACTAGAAGGAGTACTTGGAAATACCTGTGCTTAGAAACTGTCTTTGGCTGGGTGTTAACAGGAAGAGTGCAGAAACCTTCATGTCACCATACACCTCATCTCTAGACATATCATTGTTCTTCATCTCGTCATCCTCATGTACATAAACCCTAACAGATGTCGTCGATAAGTTTTGGAAACTTGAAGAACTGCAATCAAATCCAGTTATCACCCCCAAGGTAGCTCTCTGTGAAGAAATCTTTGTCGAAATGCACACTCGAGATGCCATGGGCCGTTACAGTGTGTCATTTCCAGTTAATAGACCCAGACCAGAGTTTGATGACTCATACGCCACTACTCTTCGTCGTTATCAAGCCTTCGAGCGTCAACTACACTGGCAATCTCATTTAGAGCCCAGTTATTCGGACTTAATGCGGGACTATCTAGACACAGGTCGCTTGGAGTTAGTAACAGATCCATTCTTCAACTATAGCTATTCTTACTACATTCCCCATCATTGTGTGATCAAACCTGACATCAACACCAATAAGCTTTAGGTGGTTTTCGATGCTTTGGCCAAGACAGACTTGGGAACTTCTCTAAGTGACCAACTCCTAACAGAACCTAAACTTCAAAGGGATATCACAAACGTTCTCCTTCGTTTTCATTCACATTCAATTGTTTTACTGCTGATATCAAACAAATGTATCATCAAATTCAAGTCCATGCTGAAAATCAAGACTACCAGCGTATTTTTTGACGGTTCAATGACAGTGATCCAATTCAAGTCTTTCATCAAAAGATGGTGACTTACGGATTATCTTCCTCACCTTATCTCAACAATCGTAACCTACACCAGCTTGGTGATGATGAAAAGACCCACTTTCCAGAGGCCTCAAGGGTGGTACACTCAGATCTGTATGTGATGATGTGTGTTCGGGCTCTGATTCCCCTGAAAAGGCAAGAACTTGTATAATTGTTGAAGACTGATGGCTTTCAATTACGAAAGTTCGCAAGTAACCACCCAATACTTCTAAAATAGCTACGCCCAGAAGATATTCAAATTCCTCCATTTTCATACTCTTTTGATGATAATTCCACTATCAAGTTTCTCGGCCTACAACGGAACCCTGGGCCAGTCACTTTTTCACACACGGTACAATTGACCTCAAAATCCCTTTCAAAACAAGCAATTCTATCGGATATTGTAAGAATATTTGACCCACTAGTTTGGCTGTCTCCTATAATCTTGTTCGCAAAATATCTTATCCAATTCCTATGTATTAAAGGTGTTGACTAGGACTCTCCACCCCTCCTGAAATAGCTGAGAGATGTAATCGTTTCAGATCTAAGCTTCCACTTGTTTCCAGCATCTCAATCGACAGATGTCTTGCCTCTGCAGATGCAACTTGTTGATTTGAGATTCATGGCTTCTCTGATAGCTCTGAGAATGGTTATGCAGCTTTTGTATACCTCCGGGCTATTTCATTTGACACAGTAAAGGTGCAGCTATTACTCGATAAACCAAAGGTAACGACCATAAAACAAGTTTCACTTCCTCGCTTGAAACTATGTGTAGTATTACTCTTGGCGCGCATGTTGCACTTGCTAATGGAAACATACTCGTTCTTTACAATTGACAAGGTCTATGTCTAGACAGACTCTACAATCACATTGGCCTGGAACCAATCTTCATCCCACCTGTGGAAAATATTTGTTGCCTATCGTGTGAATAAGATCCAAGACCTCACTTCCCCCGAATGATGGCACCATATACCGTCGGAGCACAACCGAGCTGATTGTGCCTCTTGTGGGTTGTTTCCCTCTCAGCTTGTCGAGCACCCACTTTGGTGGGCAGGACCCTTGTGGCTTAGGAAGGATTCAACTAATTTTCCGCAACCTAAAGAATTGCCTCGCTTAGCTGAACTTATCGAGGAGCGCAAAACACTTACTCTGACTACAGTCGCCCCTGACACCAACATTCTGGACCGGTTAGATAAGTTTTTGTCTTTATCAAAAATAAGACTTATAACAGATTATTGCTTTCGTTTTGTTTTTGCTTCTCTCCCTGGACGTGTTGCACCCACCGGACCCTTACAAGTTGATGAACTACACAATACTCTATTATTTTGGGTCAAACATACCCAATAGATCGACTTTGATGATGATATTGCTCGTCTTCTCAAGGATCAAACTGGTTCATCCTCAGTACAAAGGCTAAATATATTTCTCAATTCTGCTGGTATTTTAAGAGTCGGCGGTCACCTTCAACGATCCAATCTGTCATTTGAAGAAATCATCCTTTCCTACCACCGAAGCGGAGTCATATCGTGGAGCTTCTAATTGACCAAATACACGTTGATCATCTACATCCAGGACCACACAACTTGCAATCCTTACTTCAGCGTGATTTCTGGATCATCGATGCACTCAACACAATCAAACTTCGGCTACGCAAATGTCTAAAATGCTTCAAGTTTCGTCAAACATTACTAACACCAGCCATGGGAAGTCTCCCGGATGCTCGTGTTTGTCAATTCAAATCCTTTATGAAGACAGGTGTCAACTATGGGGGTCCATTCACAATCACAATGATTCGAGTACGCAAACCTAGAACCTGTTTGGCCTATATTTGTCTATTTGTCTGCTTCTCTACAAAGGCTATTCACATAGAACTAGCGCCAGACTTATAAACTGAAGCCTTTCTTGCAGCATTTAATCGTTTTGTTGTACGTCGAAGACATTTTTCAGATATGTTCAGTGACTGCGGAGCTAATTTTATTGGTGCTAATAGACAGCTCTCCATTCTTCAAAGATTTCTTACAGATTCTGGCAACAATGAAGTTTTTAGTAGGTAGCTCGTTGACCATAATATCACCTAGCACTTTAATCACCCCGCAATTCCTAATTCGGGAGGACTTTGGGAAGCAGGGATACGATCAGTCAAGGCATTATTCATCAAAACTATTGCCTTTCAGATCCTAATCTGTTCACGTTTTAGGGATAAGTAAGGATAAATCTATTGAAAGTGTACCCGCAATTGCATGGAGGTAGAGTGAAAAGCCATTTTAGAAAATCCACCCTCATCACACCTGATGGAGACTCGAACCTCAATCTCCCTGTCATTGGTGGCCTAATATACTGCGAGAGTGGTCCTTAGACCATGTGAACTTCAAAGCGAGTTGGGTATTTATCGTAAGAAATATTGTTCAACGTGTCACTGAGCATTCAATGATTATAAATAGATGAGCTAAAGTACTTACACGTAATCCACGAAATCAATAAAGGTAGTTTATGAAAGTAAGTAGATTGTTTATTGACTGCAAACTCTCCAGAGGTCTGCTTAGTTAGAAATGAAACAGGTATTTATCTACCCGGAGTATTTGTTTACCAATCATTTCATAGTTTTCCGCTGACCGAAAAGGAAATTGTGGTATTTAAGGAACATTAAGAATGATGGATGAATTACTGTATGGTGGATATTACAGGCTATTACCAACTTGTTAACTTTCTAGGACTAATTTAAATAAAAACTTAGGTGGTGTAACTGAATTTTAATACTTTCCAATTATGAACCAGTTAATGAAAGCAATAGAAAATTACATGTCACCTATTAGTTGATAAACATAAAGATGAATACAATTTAGGACATTAATTATTATATTTGCACCACGTCTTACTACCCGTTCGGTTTATAAACATTTGTACTAATTACACTAATCTGTTAGGAATGAAAAAGTTTGAATATAGATGAAATGTACCCGAATTTTTAAAGAGGAAGAGTGAGGAGATATCTAGGAAAAATATTTCTAGTAAGCCCATACGGGATTCGAACATCGACTTTTCAATTACCGGTAAAACAAGTTAGTTAAGCCTTACTTGAGGTAATATTGTCTATGTTTGTTCAAATATATTTTCAATTACCTTTTTCCATGGAGATGGAATTAATAAATGCCACTTTTTTTATTTAGATTGTCTTCAAAATATATTGTTTTGAAAACAACCTTGTTTGAAAGGGGATGATTTATTTAATATGTCACAACAAATACTTTTAAATATTGTATATGATTAATATTGTATAACTTAGAATCATCTCATATCTAACATTCAACAAAATAATCATCGAATATTCAATACATATGAGTTGCTCTTTCCCCATTAGTTTACAACCAAGCCTTAGCGTATGCTATTATGGTGATGAAAGAGAGTAGGGAAGGGTTGACACTAAACGATACGATGCAGCTATCAGGATACATAGATGATTTAGCTTTGTTGGGCAATAGTAAGGAAGGTGTGGCAAGAAATGCAGATATTTTATCGGATATTAGTAAGGAAATAGCTTAAGAAATTAACACTGAAAATATAACACATAGATCACTGCTAATAACATCTCATTGAAATAAATAATGAGTTTAAATATTTAGGAACCGTTTTAACTAGTAATAATGGTATTAGATTGGTAAATAGGAAAGTCATACTGCAATTACTGCATATAAATCATCATCGAGGAATGTAAAACTCAGAATATACAAAACAATAGATTTACCGGTTGTTATCTTTGGATGTGAAATGTGGTCTCTTAGCTTACATGGTAAAAATAAATGTAGGATGTTTGAAAAGAAGGTGCTTAGTAAGATACTTGGCCCAAAAAGGGATGAAGTAACTGGGGAGGGGAGGAGATTACATAAAGCTGAGTTGCATATCCTGTACTCGTCACAAAACTGTTAGGATAACTAAGTCTCTTATATTACGGTAAGCAGTCCATGCATCGTGAATGGGAGAATCTAGAAACTTGTTAAGCCTATTGATTTGTAGACCCAATGGGAAGACCTAGACTTAGATGGGAGGATAGCATTAGAATTTCCCTGAAAGAGATAGAATGTAATGAGGTCGACTGGATAGAACTCTCTCAAGATAAGAATAGGTTATTATGAGGAGGACTGTATATAATTATTTATAGATAAGGATAGAGTGTAATGAGGTGGACTGTATATAATTATTTCAAGATAGGGATAGGGTGTAATGAGGTGGACTAGATATAGCTATCTCAAGATAGGGATAGGGTGTAATGAGGTGGACTAGATATAGCTATCTCAAGATAGGGATATGGTATAATGAGGTGGACTAGATAAAACTAGCTCAATCTAGGGATAGGGTGTATTGAGGTGGACTGGATAGAGCCAGATCAAGATTGGGATAGGGTGTAATGAAGTGGACTAGATAGAACTAGCTAAAGATAGGGATAGGGTAATGAGGTGGACTGGACAAAACCAGATCAAGATAGGTATAGGGTGTAATGAGGTGGACTAGATAGAACTAGCTCAAGATAGGGATAGGGTGTAATGAGGTGGACTGGATAGAACCAGATCAAGATAGGGATAGGGTGTAATGAGTTGGACTGGATAGAACCAGATCAAGATAGGGATAGGGTGTAATGAGTTGGACTGGATATAGCTAGCTCAAGATAGAGATAGGGTGTAATGAGTTGGACTGGATATAGCTAGCTCAAGATAGAGATAGGGGATAAAATGAACATGTTGTTCTTAAAGAAGGCTATGTATCGTCGAAGGTTTGAGTGAACCAGAGTCAAGTGTCCAGTGAGTATTCTCTTGTCAAAATATGTAAGGAATAATGTGTAAAGCTTATATCACACTGAATTGGATTGGATCGGAAAGGTTTTTTTTTTATGGATTCCGAAGCAATACGTATGCGTGCTCATCACTGGATTATTGCAACATCTACACTAGCGCTCAATCTACTTACATCTGTTGTATTCGTTTCCTGGTCTTCTGACACTATAGCTTATCTTTTTAAATGTTTCTGGATGAAGAAATAATATATCTAGTTCAACAGTATCAATATCACAATTGATGACATTGGTAACAAACCTGTGTTATGAAGGAAGATCCACGAGAGGAAATTTCGGAAATTCCATATTGCTTTTATGTCGTGCACTCCAAATATTTTTGAAGTAGCTTCTTCTCCCTCTTCATCATCATCCGAAGAAATGCACAAAGTAGATATCATTGCCTCATCTTCATTGTTGTTATCACTCATTATCACCAAATCACTAAAATCGATGTACCTTTGGTTGCTGTCTTCCAGCTGACATGAATTGAATTCTTAACCGGCGTGTGGACAAAACGCGTTTACATTCGTGTGGTTCCAATTTGGACCGTTCCGATCCTATTCAGTGTGTGGCAAACTTTATAGACCGTTTATCAAAGCACACAGTACCTTCAATGGGACTAAGGGTCGACCCTTGCTTCATCAGAGTGCCATAGAACTTATATCAAAGCACACAGTACCTGCAACGAGACTAAGGGTCGACCTTTGCTTCATCAAAGTGCCATAGAACTTATATCAAAGCACACAGTACCTGCAACGAGACTAAGGGTCGACCTTTGCTTCATCAGAGTGCCATAAAACTTATATCAAAGCACACAGTACCTGTAACGGGACTAAGGGTCGACCTTTGCTTCATCAGAGTGCCATATACCTTATATCAAAGCACACAGTACCTGCAACGAGACTAAGGGTCGACCTTTGCTTCATCAGAGTGCCATAGAACTTATATCAAAGCACACAGTACCTGCAACGAGACTAAGGGTCGACCTTTGCTTCATCAGAGTGCCATAGAACTTATATCAAAGCACACAGTACCTGCAACGGGACTAAGGGTCGACCTTTGCTTCATCAGAGTGCCATATAACTTATATCAAAGCACACAGTACCTGCAACGGGACTAAGGGTCAACCTTTGCTTCATCAGAGTGCCATAGAACTTATATCAAAGCACACAGTACCTGCAACGGGACTAAGGGTCGAACCTTGCTTCATCAGAGCGCCATAGAACTTATATCAAAGCACACAGTACCTTCAATGGGACTAGGGGTCGACCTTTGCTTCATCAGAGTGCCATAGAAATTACATCAAAGCACACAGTACCTTCAATGGGACTAAGGGTTGACCCTTGCTTCATAAGAGTGCCATAGACCTTATATAAAAGCACACAGTACCTGCAACGGGACTAAGGTTCGGCCTTTGCTTCATCAGAGTGCCATAGACCTTATATCAAAGCACACAGTACCTGCAACGGGACTAAGGGTCGACCTTTGCTTCATCAGAGTGCCATAGAACTTATATCAAAGCACACAGTACCTGCAACGGGACTAAGGGTCAACCTTTGCTTCATCAGAGTGCCATAGAACTTATATCAAAGCACACAGTACCTGCAACGGGACTAAGGGTCAACCTTTGCTTCATCAGAGTGCCATAGAACTTATATCAAAGCACACAGTACCTGCAACGGGACCAAGGGTCAACCTTTGCTTCATCAGAGTGCCATAGACCTTATATCAAAGCACACAGTACCTGCAACGGGACTAAGGGTCAACCTTTGCTTCATCAGAGTGCCATAGAACTTATATCAAAGCACACAGTACCTGCAACGGGACTAAGGGTCAACCTTTGCTTCATCAGAGTGCCATAGAACTTATATCAAAGCACACAGTACCTGCAACGGGACTAAGGGTCGACCCTTGCTTCATCAGAGTGCCATAGACCTTATATCAAAGCACACAGTACCTGCAACGGGACTAAGGGTCGAACCTTGCTTCATAAGAGCGCCATAGACCGTTTATCAAAGCACACAGTACCTGCAACGGGACTAAGCGTCGTCCCTTGCTTCATCACAGTGCCATAGACCTTATATCAAAGCACACAGTACCTGCAACGGGACTAAGGGTCAACCTTTGCTTCATCAGAGTGCCATAGAACTTATATCAAAGCAACACAGTACCTGCAACGGGACTAAGGGTCGACCCTGGCTTCATCAGAGTGCCATAGACCTTATATCAAAGCACACAGTACCTGCAACGGGACTAAGGGTCGACCCTTGCTTCATAAGAGCGCCATAGACCTTATATCAAAGCACACAGTACCTGCAACGGGACTAAGGGTCGACCCTTGCTTCATCAGAGTGCCATATAACTTATATCAAAGCACACAGTACCTGCAACGGGACTAAGGGTCAACCTTTGCTTCATCAGAGTGCCATATAACTTATATGAAAGCACACAGTACCTGCAACGGGACTAAGGGTTGACCCTTGCTTCATAAGAGCGCCATAGACGAACCAGACGCAGGCGTCCAGAGGATATACTTTTGTCAGCTTTTCACTTCCCTTGCACAGCTTCACTCGGATCATGATAATTATAAAGATGGCTGGTCCCACCAAGATCAAACTGGTTAAGATCAACAGCCATACCTTTAACACCACATAATAACATAGAATTAATTTATGCAGTCATCAATCCTAAATCTATTTTTAAATAAACAGTATTTTTAAAATGAGATTATAAATCTGGATGGGGATGGTTTTAACTGTAAATCAAAAATAAAATTCTCTTCTCATCAGGCGATTAGAAAATGTTATAATTTAAGAGATTTAATTGACAGCAAATATCTTAAGTATGGATCTATATTTGTGCATTTATTTAAATGGGTATAATATTATATTAGTTCCTACGGGTCAATCAATGTTTTGATATTTGTATTCTTCAAGCTAAACACATTATAGTAATTGTATTATTTACGAACCTATAGTCTATGTTATTATTTTAAAGTGTATAATTTTACATTCTAAACGTATATTTTCTGCAATAATTTTTGGTTAAAAAACAAATGAAACGAAACGAAGTGAGCATACAGTATATTTGTATTTTTTTTAATTTATTGGTAGTGGGTGCAGTTATTGTTTGTCCATAGTTTTGGACAATCTCCGTGCAAAAAAGTGGTTTCATTCGTGAATCTGTGACTATAAAGCGTATTTCTTTAAATATCACTAGGAAAAGAATAGAAAGTTTCTTAGAAACTCTTTCATTGTGATAAATACTAAAAAATTGAGAGTGATGCAATGCCGTCATAATAAAATAATATTATCGTGATATCACTACATTAGAATATTATATTATTTAAAAAAAATTCAATTTCGTGTTTGGGTGACCTGGCGGTCTAGGAGTAAAGTGTCGGACTTGTATGCTGGGGGTCCTGGGTTCAATCCTTGGTTGCCAAACCCTTCCTTCACCTCTGAGAAGACGTGTATTATCCACAACTTGTGAATTCTTGGAATGCCAGTCCTCCCCCATGGTTCGGATCCCACGTTAAACTGTAGGTCCTCCATTTCATCTCACAATCACCCTACCATTACACATTAGCGTAAGTAGCGTATAACCCGAAAGGGTAGTAAAATGTGGTGCTAATAATAATAATAATAATAATAATAATAACAATAATTATTTGTATTGTGTGTTGAAATAAACATTGTAGTTGCCTTGCCATAAGTTTCTACAGCCTTGAGTATTACTTGTTGTTGGTAGAGTACGTACCGTGGTGTCAAAAGGCGCGAAAAGGCCCGATCCATTAGCAGACTCTGAGGGTCGCCTCATGAGGATCACCCACTCCGCTTCTCCCAGGCTGAACGATAGTTTGGCCACTTCCATGTTCTCTGGTAGCACTGGCAAGAAGGCTGCGGCAATGTCTGCTTCCTAACATCATAACACACAAGTCACGTTCAAACTTACACACAAGAATACATTTCTTTACTTCCAGAATGCAACTTATTCATAAGTCTGTCGAAGTGGAGTGACATTTTAGACAACATTCTAAAAATTGGTAAATAAGGAGCGTTATAGAAGGTAAGATAATACTTTAACAACGAAATTGTAATTTATTGGGTCACATATTTAAGGAAAAGAGGTCTATGCCAAACGACATCTGCCAGAAAGAAGTTATGATTTTTTGAAATAATGGGTGAATATATTTATGGATTTGATGAAGGTATATTATATCGTGGATAAAAATTAATCTTAAAACGTGATGGAGGAGGCTGAAGTGTAAATATGAGTTTTAATAAGAGTGAAAAGCATGAATGAAGATAACAGGAGTTGTGTTAAGACAAAAGAGTGGGAAGAAGGAATAGTTCCAAATAAAAAATTGAGTGAAGTAGGGGAGTGCCCTTTCCCCATTGCTATTTTTAATGGTAATGGAAATGGTCATGAAAATAGTGGTAGGAAAACTCGGGGAAGAATTAATGAAAGCCATGATGTTTGTTGATTACTTGATGGTATGGGAGGAGAATGAAGAGAAGTACAGGAATAGCTACAGGAATGGAAAGAGGAAGTGAAAGGGTGTGGAATTAAATTTAGCATGACAAAGTGTGAAGGTATGGTAATGACAAGGAAGAGGGTAAGGGATAGTAAAGAAATAAAGTTGTATTGAGTTTAGCTGAAAAAAGTACAGAACGTAAAATATTTAAAAGCGTGATTGAGGAGAAAAGTGGAAGAAGAGAAGATCTAATGAAAATAAGACAGCAAGGAAAGTTGTTATAGAGATATAGAGAAGTGCTCTTGAATTGTAAGAAAGTGTTGTACAGTGCATAATTTGCACCCATTGTCATATATGCAACCAAAACATAGAGAGTGAATGTAAGAGAGATTAAAGAAAGTGAAGATTATACGAATGAAGTTTGTGAGGAGAAAGTTAGTTGTCACGAGGAGAAACTAGTTTAGGAATAAATTTATATAAGGGAAAAGTGGAGGTACCGGGAGTACACATGAAATAGTAGAAGAAGCAAAAATTAGATGGTATGAGCATGTAATGAGGATGTAAAAAGGTAGGATGCCAAATAAAATGTTGGCAATTAAGTATATATATGAAAAATACCACAAGGGAGACTGAAAAAGGGATTGGGAGGAGCAGATAACAGAAAGTGTGCAAGTGAGATGAGACTAATAAAATTAATTAAAGGAGGAATAGTGATGAAAGGATAGAGTAAGATGGACCCATTTTACCAAAATGACCTGACCACAGGCGAGTAACAGTCGATGATGATGATAATGATTCTGTATTATAAGAAAGTAAGTAATAAATAGTTTTATAATGCTATGTCTTTTAAAAAAAAAGTAAAAGCGCTTTGAAATAATTAAAATACTAAACACAGTTAATACAAAATGAAACATTAAAAACAAACAAACAGAAATACAATACTAGAATGAATTATGTGAATGTGTGTTTTTAATTAATTGAATCATTGCGTATTTATTAATATTCTGTAATCCATCCATTTACACCATTTAGCTTCGGAAACTTTCAAAATAGTGTGTTAAGTGCTCATGCGAGCCGAAATAAAACGAGAAATGGGAAAATAATATTTATTTGAATCTCAACCAAAAATAATCTTAGATTATAAGAGATGGGTTGGTTTATTTCGTCCATACACCAGCTAAGACGGTTCTTCCATGATTTTGGATTGAAGAGTGTTGATTGCAAGATCCTCGCTTCTTAATCAAATGGCATAAAAAAACAGCACTATAACACATGCGTACATTTACATGAATATATATTTTAACTTAAAATTCACTATTTACATTATTTGCAGCATTTATGTTCACTGGCCCATATTACAAACACTCGAAACACTCTAAATTAGTTTGTGTGATTAATTATAATATATTACAGAGAGCTGTGAATCGAAATAATAAAATTGTGCCCTGAGCTCTAAGCATTTCGGAATCGAACCACCACTAAGTTAATATTGACAATAGCGTCACTGCTTCACCTCTATCAATGTCGCTAATGTCGTTTCTGACACCAATATCGAATACTAATAGCTCAAGTTAATGAGACAGATGGGCTTGTCTTTTCTTGTACAAAATATTTATTCTTGGACTATGTATAAAAAAAGACCATCTTTTCCTGTTCAATGCAAATAATTCTTTCTCTTTTCTTATTCTTTATGTTCATAAGTGTCAAATATCCTAGTTCACAGAGGTAAGTAGTAAACATTGGCTACCGCGTTCTTACAGAACTTTTGGATATTGCTGGGTACTCCTTCGCTAACATCCAAAACTTAGCAAGAGGTATATCTCCGTATTTCAGCTGTAGCTTGTGATCTGCATGCAGTTCATTGAGTTCTTCAACTTTCTCCAGAGTGAGTTGGGTTGTTGCCTCAAGCGGTATTGCACATGGATAGCTTATCCAGCCGCATTCATTAATGGTGAGAAAGGGGAAGTACTGCTTCATTCTATCTTCAAGAACTTACAGATGTTCCAAAATCAATCACGATGTAATTTCTCCTTGAGGATCTACGTCAGCTGTAAGATGAAACATTTGCGGCTGCTTCTTTTCCATTTGTTGTTTTCATATTATAAGCTTATTTAAGAAACCATCATGTTTGTCACTAGAGGTTAACACTTTTCCTTTTTTTTCTTGCTTGCTTGCATTCAGGCTATTTAATTGGCTGGGAATATCAGCCAAGTAAGCTATCTTGGCACACCCCTCCTCATCATTTAACTAGGAAATAAAGTCCAGATTTTCATGAGTAGAGAGTTTAAGTAACTCTCTTCTTAAGTTAGTAAAATCTTATAATAATGTTTCCCCTTGACAGCCAACGAAAATCGATGTGTAGAACTAACGTATCATGGCGAGAGCCTGCTTCAAGACAATTTGTTTGAGAAGTTGTGTTTTTAATGCTCGTGACTTCATAGTTGACCATCTTAATAACGGAGTCCAAAACACTTTAAGTTCGGTTGGGAGAGTTTACGCCACTAAAGCCTCGTGATGTATGAGGCAATGAGTGTAGCCCACGTTCGGAAATTTTTGTTTTAATCTTGAAATGAAACCTTTGAATCCTCCAGTCACTGCTGGTGCACCGTATGTATAGGCAGACACCCTATTTTTCCAGCATAGTTTAATGTTTGCTAAGGTATTGGAGATGAGGTAGAATATCTAATTCTGTTGACGTAGTAAGTAGTTCTACGCACGACAAAAATTGTTAAATGATTACATAATTGTCAACAAATCTGGTGTAGCTCAATACAAGACATTCTTGGCTGATGTCTGTTGATTCAGCCAGAGCTCGTCACTCAATTTTTCAGCTACATTTTTCACAATATCTGAAGACAAGTAATCAATACAGTGAGAAATTGTATCATTTGACAATGGTACTAAATATACTTCTTTCTCAGCTGCGTCTCCAAAACTGGATTTAGCAATTTGTTCGCAGTTGGGCAAAATCAAATCTTCAGCAATGGTGTGAGGCTGCATCTTTATTGTTACTATTTCAGCCACTTTGTAGCTGTCTATGTGGGCTTTTTCAGCTATAATTGTTCTTTTTTAAAATAAAGATAGTTTGTTTTGGATATTTTATTTTATTGTTTTGCACCAGATGATAATACACGTCTAAAATAGCTCTTGTCTTTTCCAGACAAATTATTGTGTTTTGTATTTAAATGTATATTTAATTAACTCGGAACTATGCTCTCATTACTAAGTTTTTACTTTCATACCACACATTCAGGAATAATATAGTTTTCAGTGTCAGCATACGTGAATCCAAAAAACATGTAACCGCCGTTGTACTTGCGAGTTATACCAAGTAAAGGTTCTGCCAGCGGAGCAGATTGCAGGAACTCATACTTGGCAATGTGTTTGTTTTAATTTTCATTTCCACTAGGATATTCCACATATTCGTTAGTGATTTTTTACGTTTTACCAAATACTTATCAATTTTAACATTAAAATCAAACCAGAAATAAGAATAACATTTAAATACAACCACAACACGTATCCACTAATTTCAAAACCAATCAAACATCCAACAGACAGCTCTCATAATAAAATCAACAAGAATGGTCATATTATTGGACTAACAGCACATGCGCGTCTGACGTTAGTACAAAGTACTGCCAACCTAAACAATCGGTGTGCCACGAAAGAGAGATGTTAGAGAACCACTGGTCTACACTCTACTGCACTCGACCCACGGGGCCACTTGTGGCCTGGGCTAGCTTTTTTTTACAGCCCGTTGCTCCATGGAAAAAAAATGACAAACACAGAAATATATTTGACATAGTCGACTAATAAAATAAATACATATTTTACGTTAAGAAAAGTATTTAATTTTTATACATACGTCCCGGAAAATGACCAATTTAGTAGCCAGAATCACGCTACCTCCGGCTATGAAACACCTATAAATAGGAAGAAGCAACAGATAACATACTTCACGAGAAATCTCCAATCTCGCCCGTCGGAGACAGACCTAGGTCCTTGTGCGAATACAAGATGCATCTAATACGAATATTTTAATATGTATTCTACTTTTGGTACAGAGTAACGACCTATGAGCCAACAAGAGACACAAACTTTGGTTCTTGGACATAAAAAGGTCTACATTAGATGTAGTAGTAGTTGTCTATGTCTATACGAAACCGTGAAAACCTTATTCTAAGTGTCACGTGCGTTAACTAACGTATTCATTTAAATGACCGTATGACTGTCTTCTGTATAGCTCGCTAGCTGATCACTACTGTGATTATCATAAGTACAAATTGTACAATGGCACCCACACTGGGGTATCGAGACGAAGACACGTCCATCTTACTAGATGGCTAATTATAAAGTTTTTCTCTAAAACTTAGTTAATTTAGTATTTAAACAAATAACTTATTCATTGAAAGCTATTGATTTATGTTGTAACGAACTGTCTAACACTTTCAGGCTATATTAAACATTTATATGGACAACTACTTTAATATATTTATTAGAAAAAGCATTGTTTTGGAACATAGTAAGCTAAATTAATCATTCTTCAATTCTATGAACCAATTCAAAACGTTTATCATAGTTTTGCTTTTAAACATTGAAAATTCCATTCAGATGTTTGAGTTTTTTGTACGTTTATGGAATCAGTGTGAAATATCCCCAACTATGTTTGATTTAGGAACCTGTATTATTCAAGGGCGTAGCGTCAGGGTAGACTATACCACTAAGTTTCCCCAGAGCATCTATTGGACAGTTAAAAAAATGGCAGAATTTCATATGTTATAATATGTTTAAAAACACCTCCCAAAACGATGAAACTAAAAATGCGCGTCTTTCAAAGATACAGTATTATTCTTTTCTTCACTTCCCCTCTTGAGCCAAAACCCATTTTGTAGCAATTTTTTTAAACGTCACCATTATGCTTCCGCCCCTCTTCCCCTACTTCAAGGGCACAACTGTTAACCTTGAGAAGAATCTAGTACAAACGAGCTACCAACTATTACTGCGTGGCAGGTCAGGCGGCTGAGATATAGCTTTGCTAATTAACCCATCACTATTAGCTATGTTTAGCTCGATTAATATTGTTAGAATGTGGGACGTAATTATTTCTCCTTCAGAAATATCTTGTGTATATAACGCGACCTGTATATTTTACCATGTTTTGTTTTCAATTTAATAGCGCTGTTAAGAGAGACGAAACCCGCCTCGGTGGCGTAGTTGGCTAACGCGCTTGTCGTGCTGAGCTCGACTGTTGAGGACGGGGAGATCGAGGTTCGAATCTCGGTCGGGTGAACTGGGGGTGGTTTTTCCTAAATGGTTTTCCACTCTACCTACACGCAAATGCGGGTTCACTTCCTCTAATTAAACCTTCCCAATTCCTAACCTCATTAAAGTAATTAGTACTTAAAGCGTATAACCCGAACGGGTAGTAAGACGTGGTGCTAAATATTATTATTAAGAGAGACGGAGTTATGTATATGCCGTTTGAGCGCAACATGGGCTAGTATAGTTTTGTTATAGTGATTTATTAGTTGTAATGTTATCACAGATAAGTGAAATGGTGGAATAAGTCCCTCAGGGTTGCATGGTCTCCTTAAGAGCCTTGAAACTTGTATTATAGTATTTATTTGTAGGGGCATTGATATACTGAGGGGCTTGAGGCTGTTAAGGTATTTTGAACATGGTTTTAATTGTTAAATTTATCAAACTTTCTTATTTCCATTTGTGTATCTTCTGGATAAACTACAACGGTGGGATTCCTCCCTAGCGCTCTTGTTAAGCGCCGTGTCAGTTTAGTGAGCGTTTTGCACCCTTCTGGCCTTGTCTAGGTAACTAGTGTAATAAGTTACTCGGAACTTTCCTTTGCCCCAGTGTATATATATATACCGGTATGTATGTCACTTTGTAGGCTTTGTTCCCAGCCTTGTAGTATCAGCAGTAGACTTTCCTAATTAGGATTCGGCCCCTGAATTGCCTCTTTTAATGTGCTTAAAAGCCTTCACGTGGCATATCTATTTTTACCGTTGTAAATTTGATGATGATCATCTGAATAATGCAGAAATCATGCTGTAAATACTGTTTTGGTACAATGGTATTTCTTTGGACTAGTTACTTGAGGTCCTAGCTATAAAGCTAGAACTTAATTCTATTTAAAATATTCTGTTAATACTCTTTGATGTCTAAAAAACTGTGATGTCACAGTCCTCTTCAACTATTAAGGGGACAGTTACTACTTGTATTTTTGTGTGACAGATGAAAATGATCTAATATCCATGAATTACTATAGATTGTACTTTAAAACTTTTCCAACATTAATCTTGCATTTATTTAACCTGATGTATATGTATTGTAACAAGCCTTGCCCATTTACTATTACGGTTTAATAGATTGGGCTAAAGGATTCATTCTGTTCTCAAAGTGTTAAGCAATACAAATTTATTATAAACAACGGCGATAATAGCGCGTGTTCAATTATGATGACTCGACCAAACCACTTGGCCTCTGAGCGTATCAGTGGTAAATTTCAAGCGTGTTTGTTTTCGAGCGATATTGGTCAATAATAGTACGTGTTCAATTATGATGCCTCAACCAAACCACTTGGCCTCTGAGCGTATCAGTGGTAAACTTCAAGCGTATTTGTTTTCAAGCGATATTGGTCGATATGCGACCGCATGCTCTTCTCGCTCACACTTGCTGTGTGACCAATCTCAATTGATTCATTATGTTTGTCAATCTAAACTCAGACAAGCTCGATGTCACGTATCGCTCAACATCGCTTTCTGTATGGTCTTAGGCTGGGATCCTGGATATTTGTTCATAGCTTAACGTAGTGTATAGCTAGCATTTGTTATATTTGCTCACACCACAACAAAGAGAGGTTTATATTCGTTTAGCAACTGCATTGTAACGTCATTTAATTCAAATGCAAACAAAGAGCTTTAATGAGGGGTTAGCATGCCTGATTCTTGCGTGTAGCTGAGGGTCTAGTCTCGATTAACTCTACCGAAGATAGACGCTTTTCCAAAAGAGAGATGAAGATTTTTAAAATCTACCCTTCAAATTCTATTCTCATTTGTTTAAATACTATCTGACTAACGTATCGTAAGAAGCAAAACGTATATAATGGTAATTTTATTTTTTATATAAATAAGGCTGTTAGATGAACAAAGTTTATGTCCCTTCATCCTCACGACTTCAACACATGCGACACTAACTGCGAGCACATTGATTTTTTCATGCGATCAATATTTAATATGTTTTTATATACAAGTAAAACATTTTGCGGCCCAATTGAAATATAATGTAGACGAGCTGTCAATTAGAAACAATTGCTCAAAATAAATTGACTACACCTTTAGAAAAACTGTCAACTATGTTGTAGTACTATCTTTACTTTGTATCTGTTTATTGTAAAAGAGAAGACTTACACTGGATTAAATGGATTAAATAGCCATATTTAAAAATCATATTCTTTAAATTTAAAAATTACACCTGAAATCAGGACAAACTTCCGGGCTCGATTCCCGTGTCAAGGTCATCAGATAGTTAATAGAGGAGCAAAAATAAATCCCTCTTTAAATGTAGATTTAAGGTGTGCTTTATCCCAAGATGTACTTTAATAAATTACCAAATTATGATAGTTATATACAACCTCTACACTTTCCCACATCAACAAACATATACACTTCCATCATTGATCTTAGATACAATACATCTAAAAGTTTTTATTATGATAGCATTTTAAAAAGTATTAAAGTATTTAATATCTCATCCAGCTATTACCCATGATTAGCAATTTTTAACCTAGCCTGGGTCAAGGCTAACTAAACATTAATCTAGCGGTAAATTCGTGTTAGCAAATCATTACCTCTGCTGTGAGATATGTGAAGTAGACACCCATATTATACAAAATACTCATTCACCCAACTCCGAGTAATAGTACAGTGCATTTAGGTTTTAACCTGGACAAAACTATTAAAAAAATGAAACCTTTTGGGAAACGTTTGACACTGTCCCCTTGTCATTTTTTCAAGATTCCCAGAGTTTCCCAATTCAGCAAAATCCGCCATCTTGAAAATCTCCACCAAAGCCGGATTTTACTCAAAATATATCTCAAGTAGAAACTTCTAGAAAGGCTTAACTTGTGTATTTTAACTTTTCTATGATAAAACAATATTTCATAGCTCTCAAATAGAAAAACACATAAAACCCTCGTTTATTTAGTGAAAAATTTATTTTTTAAATCATAAGTTTTAAACCTTTATATTTGACAGTTTTGTTATTAGATTTACAAGATATTTCTTCAAACAAAAGATGTATATATTTTAAAGGCAAGTCAGATTCATGCTTTACACTTGCACATACGTGAACAACAACGGCCAAAAACAGCCTTAAACCTGCAGTGTTCCCGCGTCAGCCGCCCCCGGCTGCTCCGAAACCCCAACAGTTGGTCGACTATTTGCTATGTTTCAGTACAAATCACAAAGTATAAATACAGTAATAAATAAAATACTATTTGTTCATAGTAGCCTACTTTTAAACAGTGAGATGGTGATGATTTAATTCCGTTTTCACATTAAAATCATGTCCATAAGTTATACATTTATAATACTTGTTTTTACATTACATTTCAGACAGTTTTATTTTAGAAATAATATTTTTGACAGTAATAAAATTGCGCTAAAACTCTTCAAACAATAAAAAAGATTCTCGTTAGAAATCATGATTCTTCTCCAGAAGGCGGTATAAAATTATAAATAACAAAGTCATTTAAAAATATTTAAGTAAAACCGATAACATTACTGTGTTGTATAATGAAGATAATTGATAGGTGTGATTAAACTCAGCATACAACGCAACTGTTAAAAGTATTGACTGCTTTTATTTAATATGTAAGACAATATTTATTTTATTCAAGAACTCAAAAATGTAAAGATTAAAATTAAAAAACATATTGTACAAATAATTAACAATGAAAACTAGTCATGAAATTGTACAGTGACTTACAACAAAGTATAAACATAAAGAAAAGATTACATCTATCATGGGCTATGTTCAGGAGCAATACTCGAATTCTGTAGACTCTCGATACTCTCCTCTTCTTCCATCAGTGGCAAGCGATTTAATCATCCAAAGCCAGAGCAGTAGCCATAAATATCAGTACATTTCAAACTGTTTCTTAGACATTCACAGCTTCAGCGATACCAACCAGTTTTACAGTTACATTATACCAAGAATAAAATATATTGTGGTGCCGGTTCTAATAAAGTTAATATCGGGGGTGGTGGCCATTTTCAAACTTCCAACCCCAATGAGTAGGCTCCATCCAACGTTTTTCCAATCTAGTATCTGATAGAAAACTCGAAATGAGTGCTGTTTAATATCTTCAGATGTTGGAGGTAGGACTGACATTTTAAAGGCACCATCAATTTTTTGTTTTGCTACAGTTTTAAGATACAACTGGTAGCGTAGATTATTTATTTTTACACTTAAATGTCCACTATAAATAACGCACGTAAATGCTTCTCCAGCATCAACGACGTATTGTGGGGAAGAAGGCTTGTCATTAAAAACGGTCAACTTTTTCCTCAATGATTTGTCTCGTTTGTTTTTCAAACGGTGATGATTTACCTTTGCCATGCAAGAACGAAGTGATATCACACCCAGTAAAGGCGTATATGAACAACATGTACATTCCTTTGTTGAACCCAACGCCTCTTGAATTATTGGTATGTTGAATACTTTCCTGGCTCTTTTGACTTTATTAGGTATTAACATATACGCGTTTCCTTCAGAATGCGAAACAAGAGTATTACAACTAATCATTGTCTTCTCCTACCAATATTGATGCTATATCCAAGATTATCTTTATACATTGTATTTGAAACAAGCACGGTGTCAGATCTGCCTCAGCTCGAACAATATGTACTCCTGATTTCTATAGATGTGTTGAAAATAAAGAGATTATTTGTGTTTTGTTGTTTGTATTAGATACAAACATATCTGAAAGCAGCACTGAGAAAGAGTTTTCCTCAACAAGAACTTGAGAAGAACACCCACGCCGAAAATGTTCATGGTCTTTTGTGGAAGGTTTTCCATTACTGTAGAATACAACAGTAACACCAGATGATATGTATCCATTAGTTACGCAAGGAACATATTTACTCACTATTTATATTATTATTATTAAGGCACGTAAATTTGTACTTGTCAATACAATATCTTTCATTTTAAAATACTATATTCTTAATATTTGTGATTTTTTTTATTAATAATTTGCATTATTTGATACTCTTCATGATTCAAATTAAAATAAAATAATTTTAGTTGTTAAAAAAATGCATTAAAATTTATTTCATGCATTATCCATAAAACACATCACAATAGTTAATAAATACAATTAATATTTAAAAAATTAAAAAAATCCACATGTGCGGGAATGAATTGTGTCTTAACTAATTTTATGTATTCAGATAATAAATTGATAAATAAAAAAGTACTATTTAAGCAGCATAAATTGTTTACTATTGTTGTTTTTTAATTTTATAAAAAAAATATTATGTGAGACACGACAAAGTTTAATTATATTTTTGAAATTTCAAAGGTATTAGGTGAGACATATTTTAACTTGAAATAAAGTCGTGTTCGGCTGACGCGGGTCAAAGGCTGCTTTTGTCCCTTGTTGTTCATGTGCGTACTAACGTAAAACATGAATCTGTTACGCCTTTAAAATTTATAAAAGATTTGTTTGAAGTGAAAACCTTGTAAAACTACTAACAAAACTGTAAAATACAAACGTTTAAATTTATTGTTTTTAAAAAACTAATTTTTCACCAAATAAATTAGTTTTTTATGTATTTATCTATTTGAGAGTTATAAAATATTGTTATTTCATAGAACAGTTAAAATAGAAGGGAATGACACAAGTTAGGCCTTTCTAAGAGTTTATGTTCTTGAGATATACAATTTTGAGTAAAAGCCTGCTTTGAAGGTGTTTTTTTTCCAAGTTGGTGGATTTGGCTGAAGTGGGGAACTTTGGGAATCCTCAAAAAATGAAGAGGTGACAGTGTAGAACACATCCCAAAAGGTCTCATTTTGTTAATAATTTTGTCCGCTACACCTATTTTTTGTTTAAGGGTGTTAAATTCTCAGAACCTTTTACAGAAATTGAACTGTTGGCTCCAAATAACAGATTATTTCTGTATTATAATTTCAAAATGATTTTTTTTTCAATTTTTCAATATTTTCTTAATTTGATCAAATTGACGTTTTAATTAAAAGAATTAGATTAATAGGTATCCTAAAAACTATTAACTTTAAGTAGCAAATATTTTATAACTGTCCTAATGACTTGCTATAGATAATCTTGTAAATATTACAATATTACATTTAAAAATTACAATTTTATACAGCCCTTTGTAATGATTTATTTTCTTTCGATCTTACTGTTTAAATTTTTTAAATATATTTAAAACATATGATGAATCAATTCAAAGCCGTTAGGTACTTTATTTTGGCCTCTACGAAAAGATTTTTTTAATACCTACTGTAACTGATAACTGTAGACTATTTAGACTATTTGGCGATTGCAGTGAGCGTACCCACCACTGTAACTGGAATGTGGAAAGAGTCAGTGGGGGCGACAGGTGCAAATAGCCAGGTAGCGGGGCCATCTTCCTGTGAGTAAGTTTTGGACTGGTCGTGTTATATTAGAGATGTGGACACAGTGACCAAGTATTTTACGTGTCTATATTGATGTATAATAGCTGTACCAATGTTTGTACTCTTAAGTGTATATATATATATAATTTGTAAATAGTAAAACGCGTTGCAATTGGTGGCATAGGGGGTTATTGTGAGCTCAAATTAAAATGGCAGAAATGTGTGCAAAACCAACTGTATACACGGGTTATGGTGATTGGTGTGAGTGGCTGGCTATTTCAGTTCCAACTGGTGGCAGAAATCAATGGTTGGAGGGATGATAAAAATGTTTGTTCATGGGTATGTTCCTCTCGGGGGTGCTCTGAGTATGTACAGAGACCTGCCAGATAGTGAGAGAAAGGTATGGGCAACATTAGTGGACTGGTTAGGGTACAAATTTAATCCACGTGAAAGAACAGATCTTGATAGATTACAGTTACAAAATCGAACTAGGCAGGTAGGCGAATCGCTACTGGAGCTTGCTACGAGCTTAAGAGCCCTCGCGACTAACGCATACCTGAATGTAAATAGCGGAGCTAGGGACGAATTATCGCGGGACCGGTTCTTGGCAGCTCTCGGGAGTGATATAAGACTTCGTGTGCGGCAAGAGCGGCCTAAGACACTGTACGCTGCCGTGAGTTTGGCTCTTGAGCTGGAAGCTATAGGTAAGTGGAGGCAGCCGATCACGTGTGTCGAGTATCCGCAGATGATTAGATATTGCAACCGCTAAGACGAGTGACGCTTGTGTTGTAACTCAAGAGCATCACAAAATGGAACAAAGGATGAACATGGTGATGCAGACAATAGATGTCGTCCGTGATGTTAGTGAATCTTTGAAAAATGTTGCAGGTACCATCCAGACAATGAAGCAATGTCAACGCGGACGAGAAATAAAGTGCTACCAATGCGGTGAACTGGGACATTTTTGGGAAAAGTGTGGTAATAACCAGATACAAAAAAAAACTAGTGCGTGCCGGTGTGCCCGAAATCCCACCGGCAGTAAATTTCGATTCAAAACAGTACCACGTTGTAGTAGAACGTGTGGACCCATACTTAGCCGTGTTCGTGGAGGGAAAATTGTGGGACGAGCCTATAGATCTACTGATAGACACTGGAGTGGCTGTTTCCCTCATAGATGAGAAAATTTGGTGACGAGCGTCAAATGGTAAACTTCAGCCAACGATCAGCTCAGTTATAAATGCAAGTGGTGATCATATGACTGCGCTTGGTACAGTGAGTGTACCCGTTAGAATAAGAAGCTACTTTGTAACACAGGAAATGATTGTTGCAAAGGGACTGACACAGATGTGCCTTATAGGCACTGCCTTCTAGCGCAGTAGCAAATGCGATGTTTTGCTTTCGAAAGGAATAATTCTGGTGGGTGAAGGAGAAGTACCCCTAAATAAAACATAAGGGGAACCACAACCCGGAGTGTGCCGGGTGACTTTGAAAGAGACAATCGTAATACCGAGTGGACATGAGGTGGTGCTTCAAGCAGCAGTCAGTGCGGACATGGGGATGGGGGTATTAGAAACAGTCACATTTCTGAGAAGCATGGAATTTTCGTGGCCCACATTGTAGTATCTTCCAAGGACAAAGCTATTCCAGTGAGATTGCTAAATCCACACCCACAACCAGCGACTTTATATAGTGGGAGAAATATTGGATCACTGATGCCATGCGTCATCGCAGGGACGGTAGGGACTGGAGATAAACCTACCCGGGACGAGAAGGCATCTAGCTTATTTGATTTAGACTCAGCCAAGCTATCACTTACCCAACATTCCATAGCAGAAGCCATGTTGAACGGTTTTCCAGATGTGTGTTCTCGGGGACCAAACGACCTTGGTCGTACTAATCTAGTTTATCACGAAATTGATACGGGTGGAAGTACACCCATCTGCCAACCACCTAGAAGAGTACCATTCCAGCGTATGGAGGAAATGAGAAGTGTTGTGAAAGAGATGAGTGAAAATGATGTCATTCAAACCTCAACCTCCCCATGAAACTCACCCGTTGTTATGGCTAAGAAAGATGGCGGAACTAGGTTTTGTATAGATTATCGATGGCTGAATGATATTTCAAAGAAAGATGCGTATCCCCTCCCTCGTATAAACGATCAACTGGACTCTCTAGGAGGTGTGAAGCTATTTTCAACAATCGATATTGTGAGTGGCTACTGGCAGCTTGAGGTTGCTCCTCAGGATCGTGATAAGACCGCATTCACAACAGGAGATGGGCTGTGGGGGTTTAAGGTTCTTCCCCTTGGAGTTTGTAATGGCCCAAGCACGTACCAAAGATTGATGGATCTAGTTCTATCGGGCCTCCAGTGGGATACGGTATTGGTGTACCTGGATGATTTAATCGTGATTGGGAGAACCTTTGAAGAGCACATCAGTAGACTACGTGAGGTGTTCAAGAGGTTACGGGATGCTGGCCTAAAAGTGAAACCATCGAAATATAATCTATTTCGAACAACTGTGAACTTTCTGGGACACGTTATTTCAAAGAAAGGTGTGGCCACTGATCCGAAAAAAGTTCGTGCAGTGGTGGACTACCTCATACCTAGTGATATCACTGAACTCAGAGCATTTCTGGGGCTATCTTCATATTACAGACGTTATGTAAAGGGATTTTCAAACATCGACGGCACCCCTGTACCAGCTCACACAAAAAGGAGAGAGGTTTAGGTGGAGTGAAAAGTGGGATTGTGCCTTTAAACCGCTGATACAACGTCTCACATCTGCTCCAATTCTTGCCTATCCAAGGATGGACACTGACTTTATCTTGGATACAGATGCGAGTGGGACCGGCATCGGAGCTATTTTAAGTCAATTACAGGAGGGAGAAGAACGCGTAGTATCATACCTTAGTCGAGCGCTAACAAAGGCTGAGCGTCGCTATTGTGTAACTAGAAGAGAGAATGTTGGCGTTGGTGTAAGCAACTCGACACTTCTGGAGTTATTTATACGGCAAAAAGTTTAAAGTAAGCACAGACCACCACTTTCTTCGCTGGATGCAGCAGTTTAAAGAACCTGAAGGGCAGGTTGCCCGGTGGATAGAGCAATTAGCGAGTTTGAGTTCATGGTAGAGCATCGTCCTGGAAAGAGTCACGGAAATGCTGATGGATTATCACGTTTGCTATGTAAACAATGTGGACAGGAGGAGCTGCCAGTATCCACTATATCTCAAGATAACTCAAGCTGGGCATTTCATTGTTCAGATACGGACATCAGATTGCTACAGGACGCTGATGAAGCCATCGTACACATCGCTAAACTAAAGCGGGAAGACAATGAGAAGCCAACCACCTTTGAAGCATCCAGTAGAGGAGAGAGTTTCATGAGCTTGTGGGCACAGTGGAAACTACTAAAAGTACATCGAGGCCTTCTCTACCGTCGCTGGATGGAAGAAAATAAGCCGGATATACTTCAGCGTGTAGTACCACGTCACCTATATACCGATATTTTAAGATCGTTGCATGATGCGGTTACTGGTGGCCACTTAGGTGTTACAAAGACATTAGAGAAAATCCGACATAAGTTCTACTGGACAGGGATGACCAATGATGTAGAGCTGTGGTGTAGAGAATGTTCTGAGTGTGCGAGAAGTAAATCACCGACCACCAAGCTGAGAGCCCCTCTTGGGACTTACCTTGCAGGATTTCCCCTCCAGCGTGTAGCTACGGATATTCTGGGACCCTTGCCAAAGACAGCTCAAGGAAACAAAATACATTCTTATAGTGACTTACCACTTCACCAAATGGACGGAGGCCTTGCTATGCCAGGTATGGAAGCGTCAACATTAGCTAAGCCTATTGTGGAAGAGTTCATCTACTTGGTGTGCTAGTGGAACTTCATTTAGATTAAGGACGCCAGTTTGAGTCTAAACTATTCCAAGAAATTTGTCAACTTCTTGGGATAGAGAAAACTCGCACAACTCCATACCACCCACATTCAGATGGTCTGGTCGAATTATTCAATAGAACTCTACGCGCAAAGCTTTCCCAGTAAGTAAACAACTCTCAGGACAACTGGGACAAGGCCCTGCAACAAGTTCTACTAGCATACCGGTCCAGTCCACAAGATTCGACGAAGTTCACCCCTACTATCTCATGTTCGGTCGGGAGGTACGCTTACCAATTGACGTGATGTATGGAGAACCAGAGCTTGCCGACAGTGTTATAGAGTATGCTTGGGAGTTAAGAACAAATTTAGAAACTGCACATCGTTTGACACGAGAACATATCGGCAAAACACATCGGGTGNACTCTCAGGACAACTGGGACAAGGCCCTGCAACAAGTTCTACTAGCATACCGGTCCAGTCCACAAGATTCGACGAAGTTCACCCCTACTATCTCATGTTCGGTCGGGAGGTACGCTTACCAATTGACGTGATGTATGGAGAACCAGAGCTTGCCGACAGTGTTATAGAGTATGCTTGGGAGTTAAGAACAAATTTAGAAACTGCACATCGTTTGACACGAGAACATATCGGCAAAACACATCGGGTGCAAAAAGATGTGTACAACCGGAAGTGCATGGGTAGTGCCTATAAGGTTGGTGATCGTGTGTGGTTGCACCAGCCAGCAGTCAAAAAAGGAACATCACCTAAACTGCATAGGTCATGGGATGGCCCATATATCGTGAAGACCATAATATCAGATGTAGTCTACCGCATTCAACGTGAATCACCCAAGCGGAAACGGATGATTGTACATTTCAACCGGCTGAAGCCATGCAGTTCATTCCTAAGGGAACCAACATCAACAACAAACAGGGAAGGAACAGATGTTAGTGAAAACTTGTCACCTGAGAAAGACTTAGGGCCAAGACTTTTACCAAAGTTTCTAGGTTAGATTTTTCTAATGAAGATGAAACCAAAACTAATAGTCCGGAATTATTTGTGCTACCCAGGATTATTCCAGATAGACGCTATACTGAAAGGCAGAGGAAGTCCACGGGATACTATCTGGATGTGTGGTCCTAATTACTTTCCTGAGTAGTAAAAAAAACTTTTAGTGTGATGTATTATAGTGGTTCAGGAGAGCCTCATAAAAAGGAGGGAATAGTATAACTGATAGCTATAATGACTATTTTGCGAGTGCAGTGAGCGTACCCACCACTGTAACTGGAATGTGGAAAGAGGGGGTGGGGACGACCGGTGTAACTAGCCAGGTAGTGGAGTAGTCTTCCTGTTAGTGCGTTTGGGACTGATCGTGTAGACTATAGACGTGGACACGGTAACCAAGTATTGTACGTGTATATATTGATGTATAATAGTTGTACCAATGTTTGTACTCTTAAGTGTAAATATATATAATTTTTAAATAGTAAAACACGCTACACTACTTTTCAAACGCATGCTGTCCACAGCTTTGAATCATTACCTCGCTTAACACACTTTAGCGGGAAATAGCCGTTTACCTTGACTATCCATTAGCATCCCCTTCCGCTGAAATACTCCAAATTCTCATTCTCTCAACAATCCCTTCTCCTTACTCACCCAAAATCAGCAACAAAATTATAATCTCTCTTTCGGTCTGTCCAGTGACAGCTTGGAATAAGCAAAGGGCCTGTCATTAGTAACAGAGAGAAGTCATTGCCTACATTGCGGTACCTATAGTCAAATGTTTTCTTCTTTTCGCAGGTCTTTGGTAGAATTGTTCGCTTGGCCGTTTTAGTAACGTAGATACACTTGGTCGCTCTATGAAATGTCCATCTTTTATGACAAATTATTTCTTACAGGAGTTCAATTCTCATTGTTAATGCTACAAATCTAAGGCAAATTTACCATCACCCCAATGTTTACAAATACTTTTAAATGGCTAAAAAACCTCCACCAAGTCAAGCTTGCAATAGGAATAAGTTGCCAAAAGTTATGGATTTTCTATGGAAAAAGAAGAAAGATGAAAAGTAAGTATTTGTCAATAAGTATCTTTGTGGAATTTTTTCTTATTATTTTATAAACGTAAAAATACTTGTTATTATAAAACCATGAATTAATTTTTATTGTTATAGAGAAATGATGAAAGCTAATGGAAACTAAACGATCACTCTACAGTATATGTCGTCCCTGGCAATGTTAATAGCCTGGTGCTTTGATGGGAAGAAATATGTTTTTAAAAGTAAATACAAAAATTCTATATTATTCTCTTGATTGCTAATTGGCAAACTAGAAGATTAAATTAACTTGTTAGCAATGTTTTCTCTTAAGAGAAAATATTTTATGTTTTAAATAAAATTTGAAATTCCATTGGGAGTAACTACCTCCTACCCCTCTTGTTACTGCGGGTGCCCATGGTGGCAAGTACAACTAATATTATGAGTAAATAAAGTACTAATAATAAATTTTGCCACACTAATTTACAGTACAGGAGTCGTCGGAAATATGATAATAAACGCGTATTTTCGCATATATTGAAACATCACTTTTCAACACACTTCCCCAAGGTAACTCCCCAAATTTAGGTAACTGAAAGGTACATTAAAGGAAGGAAATGTTCCTTACTAAAAGGTGTCCAAGCAAAAAAAAACAACATACACACACAGTACAATCCATATTGAATATCTACCCACAACGCTTGCATTTATGTAACTAAATCAATAATAAAGTAGTTAAAAATTACTTGTTTTTATAGCTACAAAGGTTTTTCTTTTTGATTGTGAACATTAGACAATTAAATGTCATCAACCATAAATAAATTAGTCATACATTTGTTATGCCCTTGCGTGAGGCCATATTATAAAATATAAGTCTGTTGTGAAATGTTTGAGTTCCGTCAAACTAGCACATCATACGAGTATAATTAAAAATGCGGCCAACCTGCTTCTAACAATGAAAGGATTGACTATTAATTTATCTTTGGTTGCTAAATACATCCTATCTGATATAACTTCAAATTAAGCATGATAAAATGTATTAAAAAGGGGTGCGCAGGGGAGGTCTTTTATTTCCCCACTGCGTCCAAATATCAGATTGGGCTATAAATATATATGTATTAATTACGCTATATGACAATACAAAACTTTTATAAATATTTGATGCGATTTTTTTTAGACTAAAAGATTCAAACATTCTCGATAGCTTGGGAGATATTTCTAACGCCCTTTCAGAAAGTGGTACTGAAGCACACCTCTTGATGGGGATGAACATTACTGAAGATATGGTGCAGATGACATAGTAGATGATCTAGCAGATCTTCTTGTTGCAAATGATGAAAATGTCACATCACTTGAAACATTAATTCCAGGGAATAGGATAGTAAACATCTCACATGTATTGTGACAGATGAAAAAACCTGGAGAAGCTCCATTGTGAGTGCACCATGGGGGAGTTTTGAGTTTCAAGCTGAAACGCGGTATGGGCCTTCTTCGAGATGGACATTCATGTGCAGATCATGAGATAAAAGTTATGTCATATCTAAGGGCGCACCCGTGAATTTAAGCTGGAAAGTTGTAAATTTGATTCGAAATAAGGGGATAAGAAAGATATAGAATCAGCGATGCCCCCTAAAAAGTGGGGGTCCGGGAAAAATTGTAATTCAAAGGTTGTGAATGATAATATCTTTAAGCTAATTTGTACCAAAATTGGACCCTAGGTCTAACCTGTCACTGTATACGCCAATGGTTAACAGGTCTGTGATTACAAATTCTTTTTCACACCATGGATTTGCGGTTGGTGGGTGTGGGGGCATGTTATAATATCAACTACCCCTCTTCCTGATACATTAGTGTTTACATAATTGCTCTAAAATAGTAATTTCAATTACTGTACCCACTTCAAAACTTTATGTACAAAGAATAACGACTTTAACCATTTCTAGAAAATGTTACGGTATCACAGGTCCAGTTTTCATTTAAGTGCAAATTTACAGTAAAGTTAAAAATCAACAGAAAAATGTATTCCTTTGAAAAGCCCTAATTACTGCACAAAAGTATTTTTTATATATTACATATTATTTATTAGGCCTAATTGAAAGAACATAGTGCTAATTATATTTTTGTAATATTCTTAATTTTCTGAGTTAAGGGCTTCTGTCCCCAAAACCTTCCCCCCACCATAGGTTTGCTCGTGGACTCACATTCCATGAGAGAGAATATGCAGAAGGCATTAATGACGCTGTTGTGTGGGGTACATTTGCTATAAGTATAGGATACAGCCAAGTCAACCAACTCCTATCTATTATGGACGTTCCGTCGATGTTAGGAGAGAATTTTAGAAAGCACAAAGTATTAATCAAACACGTGAGTGTCTAATTATGTTAATGACCCATTTAATTATGTTCGAATTTATATATTTTTACTATTATATCGAAATGATCTTAATATATATAGTTCTTCTGTACATGTGTTTGTCACTGAACTCCTCCTAAGCGGCTGGACCGATTTTGATGTAGTTTTGTGTGTGTGTTTGAGTGGGTCCTTGGATGGGTTTGATTCACAAATGGACCCGGTAGGTGGCACTACAATCGGGATCTAGGATTTTATTTCTTAGGTATTTTTTTAAAAAGCTTTTTTGCATGTAACCTCAAAATTTTACCCCCCCAACCCCTCAATATTTATAATAATGGATATAATATGAATAATTGACTGTTAAAAAAATCATAAGTTTAATAATTCATAGTTATGTTTGTGTATCATAGGTGGCGTTGATGTCGAATTCTGTGGTATTTGACGTACGCATCAATACATGTGCAAGTCTCTTACATCGTGCCTTGGCGTTGTTTTAACATTTAACTTTCTGAACGATGTGTTTCGAAATTCCATGTATCACAATTTCGTGCATATTGAGTGTATTTTTCATCAAGTGTAGTCAAATACACACAGTGGGCAAATGTGTAAGGTGCTGTGTTGAAGTGAATATCTAACACGATCTTCTATAAATGCATATTCAATGACAATCAATATAACCTGAAAATTTTAATTTTTTAGTGAATATTTGTGTCGATTATTCTATAAAATTTACGGAGTGTTAAACGTGTCATCAAAAATAAAAAAACCGTTATCCATAAAATTCAAATATAAGTTACTTATATATAGGTGTTGTGTGTTTATTAAAGAACAATGCCACGCCTTCGTGGACGAAATGGAAATATTGGTCGACGTACACAGAATTCACAAATAGTTCACACCCGTCGGTTAAACCAAACGGCAGAAGATAAATTGACGGACAATGCAAACTTAAGAGTCCAGGCTGCAAACACACTTGCAAATGAAATTCAACAGCAACGCAACGAACGCTTTCGAGCTAATGTATCATTAATAAAAAAGACAGGCGCGTCAATGAACCACTGACGCACACAGATCACATGAACAGCAGCACCTGCAAGTACATCGTGCATTGACACGTGCATCACTTCTCCGTCTTGCGTTCGAATATGAGCCGGACATCGACTATTCCTCACATTCACAAATTGTCATCGGTGCTATGGACAAAGAATGCCAACACTGCCATGCATTCAAATACAAAGGTGAATCGGCCGATTTCTGCTGTGCGTCTGGAAAAGTTGTACTGCCACCATTGAATTCACCGCCAGAACCATTTAAAACACTATTGGCTGGAGCCAAAACTCAATCAAAATTGTTTGGCCTAAAATTCACAAATTCAATTCTTGCTTCCAAATGACATCATTTAGAGCAACAAAAACCGTTCAGAATGAGGATTGTCGCAATTTTGAATCAACTTTTAAGATTCAGGGCCAAGTATATAATCAAATAGGTTCTTTAATCTCAATGCTTGATGCCGATCCAACATTCTTGCAGATCTACTTCATGGGCGATGAGGAGCAACAAATAAACGCACTCTGCCAGTACAACAACATCGAGAAGATTGAGAAGCGAGAAATTGTGGCAACTTTGCTACAGTTTTTGCGAAATCACAACCAGTTGACCAGTTGTTTTATACCGTTTCAAACAGACTGCAAAACGACAAATAGATTATCGTCATCAAATAAGACAAAGTACCATCTGAAGAGCACGTGGGCCGATACAATGCAATAACCGTTAATGAAGTTGCAGTTGTTTTGGTTGGCGATGGATATGAACGTCGAGATATACAGATCCAACACAGAGATAACACGGTTCACACAATTCAAGACAGTCATCGTTCTTACGACGCTTTGCAATATCCATTGATATTTTGTGAAGGAGAAGATGGATATCATTTTAACATCAAACAAAGAAATCCAGCGGCAGGTACAATCTACATATTATTTACTTCTTCCTTTTTCTGTAAGATTAATTTATTTTTGTATTATTTATATTTTTACTTTGCAGGTGCAGAAACCAACAAGAAAGTGAGCGCGATGAACTTCTACGTATATCGGTTGATGATTCATGCCAATGAAGACAACAACATTCTCCGATGCCACCAGCAGTTTCATCAATACATCGTTGATATGTATGCGAACATTGAAAGCGAGCGATTATGGTACATCAAGTATAATCAAGTGAAGCTGCATTATGAGGAGTACATTCATTTGCGTGATGCTATTGTCGGTAACGTCGGTAAAGTAGATAAAACCACTAATATCAACGACATCGGTATCGCATATATTCTTCTATCATCATATGTTGGTAGTCCGCGTCATATGCAAGAATACATCCAAGACGCCATGACATTCGTGCACGCGTACAGCCTACCAGATTTGTTCATTACATTTACGTGCAATCCTAACTGGGATGAAATTAAAATTTTGTTATTGCCAGGTCAAACAGCAATGCATCGCCATGATATCACTACACGTGTCTTCAAACAAAATTAAAATCGTTGATTAACTTGATTACACATCACTATGTATTTGGTGAAACACGTTTATGGCTGTATTCTTTTGAATGGCAAAAACGAGGTTTGCTACATGCACATATTTTGATTTGTTTCTGCGACAAAGTAAGGTCAGAATAAATTTATAAAAATATTTAAAAAAAATTCCTGATAGGAATATTGATAAAGAGTTGTCTGACATTGTTACCGCTAACATGATCCATGATCCATGCGGTGCTCTAACCATTACGGCGCCGTACATGGACAATGGAAAATGTACGAAACTTTCCCAAAAGCGTGTATAAACGATACTGTCACTAATATCGACGGTTATCCATTGTATCGTCGTAGAGACACAGATAATGATGGCTAATCATATCAATTGCGCATGTCAATTGGTTGAACGATTGACATTGACGATTTCTGGGTGGTTCCGTATTCGCCATTGCTGTGCAAAACCTATAAAGCTCACATTAACGTTGAGTTCTGCAGTTCAGTGAAGTCCATAAAATACATTTTCAAATACGTTCATAAGGGCAGCGATATGGCTGTATTTTCTGTTCCAAATGTAAATGATAACGACGAAATAACACGTTATTAAATGGGCCAATACATTAGCAGCAATGAAGCATTTTGGTGCATTTTGAGTTTTCCCATACACAAAAGAGACCCTGCTGTTATAAATTTGGCCATGCATCTTGGAAATGGACAGTGTGTTTATTTCACAGAAGAGATTACTCTACAGCGAGCATTATCTGCCCCAAAAACCACACTGAGTTATTCGAATTATGCAACTGACCACGTATTTTCGGTCGATTTGCAAATACATTAATGTATACTGATGTGCCACGATTTTTCACGTGGGACAAACAGTCAAAAAAGTGAGACCCACGAAAGCGAGGCATTTCAGTCCAAGGATACGACGTCATATTTATGGGAAATACATTTGGCTGATTATACACAGTCCATCCAAAGCAACACGAATACTTTTTCTTGCATTTGTTGTTGGTTAACATTCCTGGACCTACGTCCTTCCAATACCTGTGAACAGTCAATGGTATTTTATACGACACGTACCACGATGCGTGTTGCGAATTTCATTTGCTGGAAGCTAACAACCATTGGTATCTCACACTTGCAGATTCAGTACTGAGTTCCTCTCCTCATCAAATTCGCCCATTATTCGCCATATTATTGACGATATGTTTTTCATCGCAAGCCTCTGTTCTCTGGGATAAGTATATAGATTCCATGTGGGACAATATTCTGAATCGGTTTCGGACTTCTGATCAAGATCTCAATATCAATTTTTCACCGGAAATATATAACGAGTCGTTATTAAAGATTGAGGATATTTGCCTTCTCATTTCAAATATGACCCTCATTCATTTTGGTATGCCATCGCCTAACCGCCCCTTAACCGACATCATTAACAGCGATGTTCAGCGTGAACAACAGTTCAACGTGGCCTCTTTGACTACTTTCGTTGCATATAATGAACAACTGCTCACTGCTGAACAAAAAAACACATACGATCTAATTAATTTGTCAATTGCAGCACAACAAGGTGGATTCTATTTATTGAACGCATCACGCTACACTGGAAAAACATTCCTCATATCACTGATACTAGCGCGCATTCGATCACAAGATCATATTGCGTTGGCAATTGCTTCATCAGGTATTGCAGATACTTTGCTTGATGGTGGATGTACTGCACATTCAGCACTCAAGCTACGATTGAAAGTTCACACAAATCCAGACGCCATGTGCAACATAAAGAAGCATTCCATCATGGCAAATGTTTTTCAAAAATACAAAATTATTATCTGGGATGAATGCACTATGGCCCACAAGCATTCACTTGAAGCTCTCAATAGAACGATTAAAGATCTCAACGATAATACCAGACTTTTCGGTGCCGCTATACTACTGCAGTCCGGTTATTTTAGACAGACATTGCCGTTCATTCCACGCGATACATATGTGGATGAAGTTAACGCATGTTTTAAACAATCATACCTATGGCGAAGTGTCAATACACTACGCCTTAACATAAATATACGTGTTCAACTGCAAAACGATCCATTGGCACTGTCATTCTCCGAACCATTGCTCAACATTGGCAGTGGAGAAATTCTATTGCATGGAAATACACAATGCATAAAATTGCCAGACAATTTTTGCAACATGGTAGCCATGAAATATGCTTTTATTGAAAGCATATTCCCAGATTTGCTCGCTAATTACATTAATCATACGTGGCTACGTGAACGAGCTATTTTGGACGCAAAATAATATCGATGTTGATGCTATTAATTTCAAAATATAACAGCCATTGCCTGGCAATGAGATGTCGTTTAAATCGATCGACATTGTTGTCTATTCTTACAAAACAGTCAACTATCCTGTTGAATTCTTGAATTCACTGGATTTACCGGGAATACAACCACATAGCTTGCGATTAAAAATTGGCTCACCAATCATTTTGCTTCGGAATTTAAATGCACCTAAGCTATGCAATGGCACGCGATGGGTCATTAAAATTAGGGCCAATGTTCGTGAAGCTACCATTTTGAACGGCCAGTTTCAAGGTGAGGTTGTTCTCCTGCCACGGATCCCAATGATCCCTTCAGACTAGCTCATTTCATTCGGACGCCTGTAATTTTCAATTTGCTTGACATTCGTAATGACTATTAATAAGTCACAAGTCCAAACAATGTCCATTTGTGGGTTGAATCTAGAAAATAAGTGCTTCTAACATGGCCAATTATATGTTGCGTGTTCTTGCGTTGCCAAACTATCAACGTTTTCATTTATACAACTCAGGGATTGACGAAACATATTGTTCATCAACTCGCATTAATATAATAACAAAACAAACTTTATTTATTATTAGGTGTTATTTGATTATGCCTCAGTGTAGTTTTTTATTTTAATTATAGACTTTAAATTAAGGTTAATTTACTTAAAATTTATATTTTATAAGGGTGTACTTATATTTAAAAAAATCACAAATATTATTACCAGATACAAGGTCAACTAAATATTACCGGAAGGTAATATTGTGATTTTATAGTTCTCACAGAGAGATACTTTTTTGTGGAGTGTATTCCAAAAATTATGGAGTAATGGAACAATATAATCAGTGGCATGCCGTCAATGGACTAGTAGGACTAGGCTAGTCCCCAGACATTTCTAGTTTATTTATTTTGAGTTAAATTTTAAC
>CABFVX010003259.1:0-29776 GCA_902151425.1 Timema shepardi
ATCCAGCTGCCAGGTAGTCTCTTATTGTATGTCTGTTCACAGTATGGAGCCACTGAGGGGCTACCAAGGAGAAGATATAGAGATCCAGCTGCCAGGAAGTCTCACAGTTTATGACATAGATTGGCTAGCTGTTTGGTGCGTGCAATACCGGCATAACTTTGGCCATGTGTTAATTCCCAAAGACCTAGATGTGCCACCCGCTCTGGGTCAGACCAAGATCACTGTAAGTCAACCATATACCACCTTTATGCCTTTATGCCCTTATATTAATTTATTTTAGATAAATAAAGATGCATTATTATTTATAGTCTTAAATATTCCCCCGATACTAAGTTGAACCAAATCTCTATAGCTATTTTCAATAAAATTAAATTTTATGAAAATTTGTCATAAGTACTATTAATTTTTTTATAAATATAAATTTATATAACTATTCATGATACAAGCAACTTAACGGATACCCAATTTGAACCAAACTGCTAAAGCCATTTTTATTAAATATTTAAAAAAAAAAGTCATCAGCTTTGTCATTTTCTTGTCAAACACTCCACATATATACATTTTAAGCAAAATAGTTTTGGCCAGTATCCAAATTATTAGAGTTTTGAAAAATTACTCATCAGTAACTGACCCTTTATCGAATTTTTACCTGAAACATGGTTATTTCTCATGTCAAACCCTTAAGACAGCCTTATGGAATCAAATCATTAAGGCAATTTTTTTAAATATTCACAGTTTTCAAAAAAATAACTATCATCAAACTACCAATAAATGAGTTTCTACACCAAAAACAAATACACATTGTTGATAATTGTCATGTCAAACATTCCCAAGATACCAGGGATGTTTTCAGAAAATTTGAGGCCCAGGGCAAAAAAAAATCTGAGGCCCCGTTTTGTACTTCAGTTTTTCAATTTTACCACTAAAGTATTATAATATATTGATACATACTTTGGTTACTTAGTAATTTCGCATTTGTTGTGGAATATTGATCAACCCAGTAATTGACAGTACTTTATTAAATGCAAACAATCAATATAATTAAGATAGTAAAATATTTTCTACGTGATGTTTAACAGAGGCTTACCAGAAATTTGATCTCAGTTAGTTAATATAATATATACATCATACTTGCATGACATTTGATCATTTATTAAAGCCATCTTTCAAACTCACACACACACACACACACACACACACACGAGTGTAACTGATATTTCCTTCTTGCTTAGTTCCCGATCCACAAAAACCCAAATAATATTAGAATGGAAATTTGTTTGCATGTCTATCGTTTAGTTTTACTCTAAAATTACATCTTTCAAGGAGATAATGATGATGCCATTGATAAATAGTTATAATTCACTAGACCCTACCCTCTCTGATATTTCATATCTATTTAATGGTTTATTTAACTATGTGTGAATGAGAATACTGTTTTTTGATCGGCACAATTTAGGGAGTATCTCTTTAGTAAATATATTGATATTCGTAATAATACTTTTTCTTAACTTCATTGGTTATTTCCCAGTCAAAATGAAATTATAATTACATAAATAAGAACATTTATTGACAGTAATATAATATATTTTTATTTCAACTCAAAAATTCACTTTGACTAAATGTAATAATTTTTTACGCTATTACTTACAAAGAGATTCATCTAGACATAAATATATAAATATAAATACACATATATTATATATATATATATATATATACATACACACACACACACACACACATATATATACATACATATATACTTATCACACTTGATTAAATTATATAAATACTCTTTAGATTTAATTATTAGGTTACTATCATAATAATAAAAAAATAATTTTATTTTCTTTGCAAACATTTTCCAACTGATTGTATTTTTTGTTATTTGCTTCATTGGATATGTTGGGGAACAATCAGCCGCCATGGTGGTACAATCCAGTAAGTAAATTAAACCCCTATGTTGGACTATGTGACGTAATAAATAATGCCCCCTATATGGAAATATGCATTCTTGTATTAGGCCTATTTAGAAAGACGGATCGTTTGTAAAGACTCTGCTGCCTATTTTAAACTGATTTCACTTATATAATTAAATTGCAGTTTTCTTCTTCTTTTTTTTAACTTTAATATATTAATTTGTAAAAACTGAATATTTTAGTAATATAAATTTTAAAATGTATTGGTTTATTCTAAAATTAATCATTTTTGTTATCTTGCATTGTGTAATGAAGGTTCAAGCTTACGTAATCGGGCTTGACGTTGATATGAAGGTTGGAGTTTGAATTCATGCCGAGTGTAATGAAGGTGTTTTTTTCCTAATTGGTTGCCCCCTGACATTTCATTAATCTCAAATTCATCCTTCCTCATCCCTAACCCATTAACGTAAGTAGTACATAAGTTAATAACCCGTATGGGTAGTCAGAAGCAGTGCTAAAATAAAAAATGGTTTTCATTTTTTAAGAAACAATTTATTTTCAGAACATTATATGTACACTTTGTTTACCCTAATGTGTAAGTTTTATTTTATTAAGCTATTACCGTACTATATATTATGTTACACCATAGTTGAACAGTGAAACCAGAGCTTTTTTCCTTCCACGATAGATATGTGTTACCCTCCGTTTCTAGGACTCATGACTAGCTATAGTTTGTATTGATCTCAAAAGCAATAGCCTACCAAAATGGACACAAGAATTATAAGCCTCCCACATTTCATTATAAATGGAATAATACATATAGGCCTATGTAAATTAGCCAATAACCCGTGCTTCACGCGGGTTCTGTATCTTTTGTTAAATATTGAATAAGTGAGGGTTTCATTTTTTGTATTATAGTTATACTGATACATATTATGAAATATATATAGAATAGAGTCCACCCAGAGACACCGCACGAGGATGACCATAGATCGTCTTTCTATTAAAGTCGGGATGGAGATTTCTGATTGGCAGGATTTCTTTTTTACTGCCATCTGGTAGGGGAATTTTCTTTGGCAGGCCCCTTTTCTTACAGCCATCTGCTCATATAATTTGTTTACCAGCCACCCTTTCTTAATATCATTTGTTCAAAGAATTTTATTTGGTTGACTCTCTTTATTACTGACATCATATTATCTGGTATAGGTCTTTTTTTATTTGGCAGACCTCTTTTATTACTGCCATATGGTCAGGAAATTTTTGTTAGCAGGTTCCATTTTTACTGCCATGTGATTATCTGTTGGGATACTTTTGGTTAACAGACTTCCTCGCTTACTTCCGTGTAATATTCTTATGTGGCTGCCTAATTAAAACAAAACACTTTGTTGTGTACAATACTAGCCGTCCTTCCCTTAAGTGCCAGAACCATGAGGCTGTTCTATGTGTTCACCTCGAGTTGTTCATGGTGTAACTTCTCACCCCTACTAGGTCTAAATCAGGGACAACCCATTCACTAGTGTTCGCTCATGTTCTGTTCGTATTCGTTGATGGTCCAGCTGCGGTCAAGGTGGGGGGGCCGGGGGGGAAACTCCCCCGTGCAATGCCCAGTCCTTAATGCCAACACTCAAAATAACATACCCATAAAATAGGCTTATTCCCCTCTAAATTCACTATAAATAGAATTACTAATAAGTGATTTCCAAAACGGCATAATATGGTTTAAACTATAACAACAAATAATATACATGTATTTTTACTGCTGAGGTAAGACAAATGATAGTAGCGCTTTTGATTGCATTATTTTTGACATTTTTGCTAACACAAAAGGTGTACAGCTATGGCAGCTCCAAAAATGTCAGCATGTTTTGAAGTATACGCTGAAGCAAGCATCGAAATCTACACTAATTCTTTCACTTCTGTACAGGCCTCATCAGTAGATATTTGATGGACTCCAAAGATATAAATAGTAACGTGAAATAAGTCATCGGATGGTATTAAACCGGATAGTGCTAATGATTAGACTACAGAATCTATCTACACTCACCCCCGAAAGCCAAGTTGACCATCTTGCTATTCCGCTAGACACCCTTATATTCCAGCATAAACTCAGCCTTGGCCATGTCCTCCATCTGCAAGTCAGTCAGCAACGAGAATATTTCCGACATACCCACACTATACTTACCGTCCATAACAGTGAAAAGTCTTCAAATGAAGTGGGTGTTTATTGCCTTTATACTGGTTATGTGGTAGCCAAGCTTAGTTTATAAATCTATCAACTTTTACAGATGATCTCAATATATACCATTGTACCCAACCCACATGTTGATGATATGATGTGAAGACTATTGATTTTACCTTAAAGTGTTAAGAATGTGTACATAAAGATGGATTGGATGATGCAATAAACAAGGGAGGAGAAGTAGGGTAACGAGAAGAGGAGAGGGCGGCGTTCCGTTACAATGTTCTATCGAAAGTCTAACATTAATGCTTATATGCATGTTTTCTCTAAGATATACTGCGACTGCACTTTTTAAGTCCCAAGGAAGATTGAAGGGCATTCTATTACCATAGGCCTATGTCTTAGGCTGATTATGATCAAAACCGATCAGACTATATCCCTGAGCACTTTTTTTGTGTCCAAAAGGGGTTAAATTCCAGGTATGGATGGTTTAATTTGCAAGGAAAAGAGAGTTTGAAGGGGGTGATTGGCGCCATAATTTTGCGATGGTTTTGTGAGTTGTTTACGGCTTACTACACTTCGTTTTGTCTTGTGAAGGGGTTAAGGAACTTGAAGTACATAAAATAAAGATTCTACGCATTTATCCTAGCATTTTCACTGGCTATCTTGGGACAAGACTACTTCCTCTTTACCCATATAATTTTGTCATATAAAATATATACTAAAACACAAATTCAAACATTTCTAACGATCACAATTCTTCCTCTCTCCAAGGGGTCATAAGAAATTTAAAAAAATTGTTGGAAGTTAAATGTCCTAGTTAAGTGTAACCTTTATTGAGAGTACAAACTTATTATCCCAAGCCGTGTTCTTAATATATGGAAAGATCCTTTATAATAAGGTTGGGTATCTGAGTGGGTAGACATTTGTGTAATAAGCTAAAGTGTCCGATTTCGATCACCGTGTCTAGGTGTCAATTTTCAAAATAAAGATATTATATTTAAATGTGGCTATAACCGTGACTAACAATAATTATAATAACATGGAAAATTAAGCCTTCATGATAGGACCTTCGTACTGTTTCTATTGTACTTTTGGCAGCATAAGACCCTACCGAGTCGATGATGGCTGCGTTCTCAGATAGCTCGTGATCTTAAAATTGATCACACACACACACACACACACATGTAACTGATAATTAGCGAACGTCCATCACAGACTCTGCTTTAAAATAAGAGTGAAGAATGACCCTAAATACGGAACGACTTCTGGATATCTATTTGGTGGTTGGTGGACTATGCCAATGGTCCCAGGTTTGATTATTATCTCCATGTGCCATTTTTCAATTATTTAAAGAATATGATAACTAAATACGTATGTAACTGTAACTAACAAATATTATAGCTTGGCTATTTATTCTGATATTTGAATAGGCATAAATAAAAATTTTATTAATTCTGAAAAAATAAAATAATTAACACTTATACATTTTTAGTAATTAATTATTTGCCTTTTAAATTAATGTAGACTATGTGTTTTTTCATTCCGTTCATTTATATGTTCAATTTCATTTATAGTTTAAATATAAAAGAGTTATTATGTAGATTATAAAAGTGAAGTATTGCACTATTTCCGAGTTAGTAAGATAGTGTTGGTCTCACACAGACAAGCAGCACTACTGCCGATCCCAAGGAAGCTCGCTCCAGCAACTGCCGTCAACTGCTCAAGGAGAGACTCCAGGTGCATTGGGAGCTTCAGGGGGACTGGGTTCAAATCCAACTGGCAGCTAGGATGAGGGAAGACCAATACATGGCCTTCGGGCTAAGTGGAGAGCAAGGCAGGCAAGGAAACAACTAACATATGATACTATTTTCTTCAGGCTTACACGGTTACCCATCACAGACATATCATTAATAAATGGTACTGTACACCACACATGATTTTTCTTTTATTTTAAAATAGAGTAATTGACTAAAACTAATAAGATTTGTGAAATTGGATAATATACATTGTTGCAGAAACATTCAAACAAAGAACATAAATGAAATAGTGTACACTGTTACAGAAACATTGAAAAAATAGGAGTATCACTGTCCACCAAAGAACATAAAAATCACTTTTACATATTAACAACCTACTTTAAATGTATACATATTTATTTATATCTCAAAAATCACTGGGTTGAAAAAAAAAATTGTATTATAAGTAAAAGATTATAGTATTTAAAAGTACAACAACTTTACACTCATAACTTATTTCGCATCCCAAATAGTTGCGTAGATATGATTGTAATATTGTAAATTTCTGCTATTCTACTAACCTCACGGTCATTTTCATGGAAAAATGTGAATCGTAATTTTGTTTGTCGTGTTAAACTGGGCCCATTTCCTAATTACATTCAAAATAGTTCAATTAATTTTGAGAAGATCTGTTTTTTCTTATTTTGCCCTTCAGGAAGCTAACCTTAATTTTAGAGTTTCATATCTAATTACAAAAACTTGCCGGGGAACCCTATTGAGACCCTAGATACCAAGTCGTAGCCCGATCAGTAAAATTATTTCTGCTCTAAGCTGAGATACGGACAAACAAACATACGTAGATATAATACAGATGGACACTAATATGACCACCACGTCTCTAATCTGACACCTTAAATAAGTCGGAGTCTTTCTAAAGTGGAATACTATTGCCATGTAGGGTCTGGAAGCCAGTATCTGGGGAGCAAACACCTTTCTCAAGGCTCCTCTAACCCATCATGGTTGTGTCCTTGGAGTGTAGCCACGTGCATAAACGCACACATTGAGCAGTTAAATGACCAATGGCCCCGTACATGCCATTAATCCCAATCATCACGGGACAAACTTACAGTAAAGACACCACTACGTAAATAGTCTGACATCTTAACCAAATCAAAAAGCTTTAAAAGCGGAAACTCACCTGCCATGTCAGGTTTCAGCATCTAATTTATCTGGAGAACAAAAATCTCTTATAAGGATCCTCCAACCCTTCATGGCTGTGTCCTTTGTGTGTAGACACGCAATTTATATGCACAGCGGGAAGTTTAGGAACAGATAACTCTATTGGTGAAAGTACCTGGTCTCAGCAATCGCCCTAAGAGCTCTTACACACAGGGCCACCATGGCCGCACCACCAAAGATTCTGGTGGTGCGACAATTTTTCTTTTGTCACCAATCGTGCCAAAAATTGCGCCGTTTTAAAATAGAGCTAGAAGAAGCAGCACTAACTATTTCTCTATACATTCGGTTGCATAATCACTGAAAACGGCGAAATAGAAAGTTTTGGGTTCACCTACTTTTGCAGGACCGATCAACGAAAGGTATATTTTGTACTCTGTATATTGATCTTAGACAGAATCTCAACAATTTTTGTTTGTTTGTTTGTTTTTTGTTTTCTACGCATGTGTGAACACAAACATAAGAAACAGTATCTATCGGTGCCAAAATCTTGTTTTTCAGCCTCGATATTCATTTCTAAAAACAAAATCAAAAACACAAATACATTTCTGCAACAATACACTTCTGGCTGCACAGAAAGTAGCACCTCGTGTGAAGAACTCTGTTTGAATGAATGTAAGAACGTGATAGCACTGCCAGTTAGGTCACTCAAAAAGTTGCTTAGTCCGCCACCAGTAATTCTGGCCACTACTATGTCTGAAAGGTTACACTTGATTTAATGCAAGGACATGGTGCCACCACCGTGGTGGCGCGGCCATAGTGGCCTCATGGGAAAGGACTCTAAAAGGGCATTCGACCTGAGTTGTCTAGAGCGTACCTCACAGTGGTGGCCTGGCCAGCTTTACTGGGAGGTACAAGCTACTAACTGCTTTGTATGTAGTGAGTAGGGGCCCTCATATCTTGGTATAGGTTTTGAGTTATATCACTTAGATATAGATTCCCACAGTCGACTGGGTCGCTCTGAAAACTCCCAAGAGCTATATTAATAAAATTGTATTTTTACTGGCCAATTCGCTTTTCATTTCAGCTAAGGCTTAGTTTCACTAATTTCAGACCATCTATGGTGGGTGGAGACGTCGTCGTGGCTTTCTACGACAGTGAGAAAGGAACCTTCCAAGCAGAGGATTACTACATGTCAGCCACTGCGCAGGTGAGATACAAGCATTATATTAAGATGTTTCACTGATAACCATAAATTACTCTTTGTTTATAGAATAGTTTAGATGCCAATATATTTTTTTATTCAAACTCCCATTTCATTTAATATGTAGCTTGGTTGAACATCTATAATCTTTTTACTCAAATTTTTTGATATAATTAAAATGGTATGCAGTCAAAAGTAATGAATGGTTGAAAAATATAACACCATTTTAAAAGGTTTATTCCCTATCAATTTACTGATGTTACTCTTGTGTTAAATTTCAAATTAAAATTGATTATCTTATGATTTAGGATAGATTTGTGCCAGAGAGTTCGTTATTTTTGAAGATACAATTTGATCGATGTGTGTGTGTGTATATATATATATATACATGTAGGGTCCAAAACAACTATATCTAAGGTATTACTAAATTGTCCTTTTTTCACATTTATGTTAATTTGTAACTTAACAATGAAATAAGCCGATGATAAAAACATTTCAATTTAAATTGAGCTTGACTTCCTTCACTCACCAAATTTAATTTAATTACAAAATAATATACTCCTTGAAACTTTCAAACACAAATGCTAATAAGTTCCACCATAGGTAACTGCATCTGGTGGACTGGGCATGCACTGTTCTTTAGTATGGATGGATATTTTATTACTTATCATTCGTGTTTTATTATATTTGATCTACTAAATTTTTTTTAGATTTATTAATATGGACTTTAGGTCCAGCCCCTTAAAGTTCTGGGCCAAGTTCCAATAGTCCCCCCTCTCCGCTCTTGTGGTGGACCTGCTTAAAGCTGGCTTTTCCAGATATTTTGTAAAAATGAACATTTTGAACCAGAGGACTACCCACCAGATCTATGAATTGTGAAGTAGAATATTCTCTTCAAGATACAACCCAAAATGATATTTAATGTAGTTGCTGCTGTAAGATTGAGTGATGTGTTTTAATAAATAGATAAAGTATTTTGAAAATTGTTATATTTTTTACAAGTACTGAAAACAAAATCTTGTACTCCATTAACTTAAGGTTAGCAAACAACTTGCTCTAAAGTTTATTCAAGTCCCAATTATTTCTAACGACTAGCCTAAAATCACCTAAAATCCCCCTTTTCTAAGAAATTATTTTCCTTGGTTAAAATATTACTCTAAACCAATTAAAAATAACCTTTACTCCGATTATTTACAATCAAATGTTTACTTTTTTTCATCTAAAATTAACTTAAATTTTTATAATTTACTGCATGAAAATGATTTGCATTCATATGTATTTTAATTAATTACAATCATTAAACTAAAAACTTTTCTCTTGGACAACCCCCAATTATTTAATAATTAAATAAATTTACATTAAATTCACACAAAATAATATCTCAAATCTGGGTGTAGCTGGCCAGAACTCAGATTGGCTAGATCTCTTCACGTCTGAGATTGGATAGATATGTCCAGATATGAGATTCATCAGATTCTCAGGCCTGGCAAGATCAGGAGTTTTTCCGTATGGGTGCAACCAAAGCCGTTCCCAAGACAAGTTTCATAGTGAAGAAGAACGAACTATATAATTTAATATGATATAAGAAACACGGTCTACAAGTGATGGACCTATAATTACAGTGTAGTCCAACACTTTGTTCAGATGGTAGCATGTCTGACTGTATTAAGCTAAAAGTCCTAATTTGGATTCTCACTATGGTCAATAAATTTAATGTTGGAAAGACTGGAACTAATCTTTTCACAGTGATAGATTCATGGTTTGTAGGCTAGATGCTTATTCTGGAAAAATGCTTACGTGCTTATTCTGAAAAAGGATTCACATTACCTGGCTAACTTTGTGTGTAGTGTGATGGGAAGAACGGTGTTTGTCCTGATGAACGAATCGGAGGGCGCAACGACGTGACGCTAGTGTCTGGGGAGCGCAAGGATGGCGTCACTACCATCGTGTATCGGCGTCCCCTTCAAACCAATGAACCTATCAATGACAGGGGTATACCAGTAGATGGTGATGTTAGCGTCATAGCAGCCATTGGTCCGCTCAACAGTCGTAAAGAGGCCAACGCCCATGCAATTTCTGACAAGACCACAGGTAGCTGTGACCCAATGGGTTGATAAATTCTCACAAAGTTTAGTAAAGTTAATGCTCATCTAGTGAAAGATTATGTTCATTAATTTAACTTGGTGTGTAATAGATTTAAATACATTATTATATCTTTAACTACTTGTATAACAGTTTTTACAAAAATGTTGTCATTTTATTATTATATTATATAGTTTATTAACAAATTACTTTTATTGTATCAATCATATCAATATTGGTAGGGTAAAATATGATTTAAGATAATAGGCTCTAAAATTAGTTTTGGTGCTTAATTTCTTAAATCGTTTCAATTAACAGATGACATCCGTATCGACTTTAGCAGCCGTGATGACCATGCCTGCACCATTTCCCTATTTGACCTTCCCGAGGAGACGGGCCTTCAACCATGGCCTCCAGCTATCATCACTGGAGAAAACCTATTCTCAGTTAGAATTGGTCCTACTGGAGGAAAAAGAGGTTACACACCACTTACAGGTCAGTATATTTTCAAATGTTAATGCGGGATTATTGCTCCTATAAGGGAAATATTGTAAAAGACCACTCACAGGTAAAAAATAAATAAGGTAAAAAGGGTTGAGGGCTAATTGACTATATTTTAGCCTTACATTAGGTGTAATGAATGCTATATACGTGTATATTTCTGATATTTTAGGTTCACATCATGGGCAAAGAATAGTTTATAACATATCCTATAGCTCATATCAATCAGGTGCAAGGAATGGTATATAACGCTTATAGGCCAGCCATGCATCAGGGTTAAGGAAGAGTATATGCCACTCATAGGTCATCATTAATTCAGAAAAAATAAACTGGTCAAACTACTGACAGTTTAGTATTAAATCAATATCTTGAGATTGAGGGAAAAGTAAACAACAATAATATGTCTATATCACAGAATTGTCAGACGATAAAAGGAATAGTACACAAAGCTTGGAGGTCAGATTTAGTAAAGAGCAGGGTACACAATTCTCATAGGTCAGTATAATATCATGCTTAAGAAATAGAACAAAGTAAATACAACTTGTACTATAAGGCCTTGGTTCTAGCTTGGTAAAAAGGTCTCTAAAGCAAAGAGGTAAATAATTGAAATTGTTAAAATAATGGTACACAAATAAACAAGTGTTTGTTACACGGGGGTTTTCTCTCCTAAGTCCTTGCCCAACAGCTCCCCACGGTATTCAATAACGTGCTGTCCTCACCTCCTGCCTACCAGCTCACCTCGATATTCGACGCCAAGCTATCATAAACTCCTGCCCACCAGCATACCGTGGTATCCAACGCTGAGCTGTCCTAGCTTCCTGTCTACGAGCTCACCGCAGTATCCTACGTCGAGCTGTCCTAACGTCCTATCCACCAACTCAACATGATATCCCACGCCGAGCTGTCTTAATCTCCTGCCCACCAGCTCACCATGGTATCAAACGCCGAACTGTCCCAACCTCCTACCCACCAGCTCATTATGTTACCTGATGCCACACTATAATCACCCCATACAGACTAACTCTCCTTAGTCTCTCATTATGAGCTGCCTGGAGTCCCCTGCCGATCTTTCCCGCACGGCCTTACTAATGTTTCATTCACCCTGCTAAAAGCAATGGGCTGGGTGTTTTAAACAACACAGATATCTCAGATGGGTAGAACAACAGGTGTCTCTTGTTGATAGCTAGCAAATCCTACGTTTTGGACTAACTCAATAGATCTTTATTTAATAAACAAAACTATTAAAGTATCGCGGCAATGTTTAAAACTGAATATTTTACTTACTTTTTCCGAGTATTCGAAATACATTAATATAGCATTGTTTACTATCGTATAAAGTGGTTTTATTAATAAGTTGCTACTGGCCTTCCCGAGGTAAATTTATTTTAGTCATTCTAGAACAGGCGTCTACATGCCTACCTCTATTTATAAATTCCAGGAGACTATTTTTGGGCTCTACCTTGAAGTGAAAGGCAAGCAAGACTAGTTCACATTTCCAGCAAGGACATATTTTGGATGACGATTGTGTTGCCTCAACACCACTCATACAGGAATGGGCGGGTGAGATTCTGTTTGGGATGGACAAGAATAGATGGGAGAGAACATCAGTATCTCTTTTGGGAAATATGACTCTGGCCCAAAATGTATGGAATGAACACGATTGCAGGGGGTATTATTCATATAGTTCGGGTTGCACCATTCTGGGTAGGGAAGCTGATCAAGTGTCTGCTTAGCTCTCAATCTATGATAAATTTCCAAAGGAAGAGGAGATATGACACACTTCCCAGGGGCTGAGGCCATCAACCAATGAAATGGGAAAACGGCGGATTTGAAACAAAAACATCAACGTCCTCCTAAGTATTCGAACCAATGGGGTACATTCCCCATAAAACCCACACCATCGTTCTCCCAGAGATCCTTACAAAGAGGGAAAATTCCCATGATAAATTTTAAAAAAACCACCAGAATCCTTCCAGGGATTTGAACCAATGGGGCACACTTTACAATTCAAATGGGGCCTAGTCATAAAATCAAATGGGGCAAAAATGAAATGGGGCCTAGACATAAAATTTAAATGGGGCAAAAATGCAATGACCAGGTGGGTATGAACAAGATTACGATTACGAGAGGGTTTGAACAGGATCACAATTGCAGATGGTTTGAACTGATTCCGATCATGGCCAAGGAAAAAACATGAGTGCATCCCAACTTCAATGGAGGTATCTGGAGTCGTATTGTCAGAGGGCCATTTTAATAGGCCAATCTTATAACCCACATGCTCAAATTATATATCTTACATTGTGTTTTAGGCAGCCTAAGCACTTCCCGCCTTTCGTAGCACTTACTCAACCCAGTAAAGGGTTGATATCTAAACATAATTTAAGATTTGCTTACTTATTCTCGTAGTTAATTTTATATACTAATAGTATCAAAGTTACACTATAAAAATCCCTGTGCGAAGAACGTGTACATAGCTAAGTATGTCTGCACATTCAAATTTTTGTGAAGTTTTACTTTTTATCTAGCATAGTTTGTATACCAAGTAATCCATTTTTAGAATGTTTGTCTGTCTGGCCATTTGTTTGTTACCAGTAAACTCAAAAAGTACTTATCAGATCGTGATGGTACTTCTGGTGTAATCCTAATTGTTAGGAATACAGAGTAAGTTGCATACCATCACGCTAGCCGTGCTTTGCTAAACTGCGAATTACAAATACATCTTTTAAGCCTACATACATTTTCGATGAACTTCGCCTATCATATAACCAATGATGATTAGAAACTTATCATCGATTGGGAGGAATATAATATTAACTAAACTGAAAAGGTTACACCCTTGTGTATAAACTTACTGGTGCAGCTAGGTTTGTCTATATTAATGGAAAGGATAATATTTCCTTTATTAAATCAATAAGTGTTTGTGAATAAACTGATGTTGTTCTAAATTAAGTTAGTGGTAAGTCTCACATAGCCAGTGATTTCTATATTATTAGAGAGATCAATGCATATAGCACAATATTATCTTTTACATATCACCGTAGATGTCAAAAATATTGTTGTCATTGTGTAAGTCTTGTTCATTCTAACTTGACCCCATGTTTTTGTTGTCATCTAAAACATGTTTTTATTTTACTTATGTCTAGTAACATGTTTTGAGGAAAACCATAATAATAATATTTGTACTGCTGGTAATAGTCAATATGTTTTTAATGTTGAAGGTAACTGCTTTTGTTGATCCATATGTTCCTAATGCTTCAGGTCAGCCATCATGGGGAATAGCGTGGTACATCAATGACATGCTCATCCCAGAAATATATGTTGAACGAGGACAGACATATTCATTTGTTGTAGAAGGAGGTAAGAATATGTTCAAAGTTTGATTACAAATTTAAAATATTTGCAATACTTACTAGATATTTGTACTTGATTGCATAAATAATAATATGTGCTAGAGTACTTATAAGTAGTAGATGTAAATATGGGCTGCTACTTCTTTTTAATAGGCCCTAAGTTTTAGTTACTAGCCTAATGTGTGAAATTATAAGAGTTATAGAAAATAGAATAGTGTAACAGAACACATAATTGATTGTTAAAGGACTGTCATTAAATCAAAATAATTTTAGATTTTTTTAAACAAATTTACCCCATTTAACAACTTGTTGAAATCAAACACACAAAATAAGGAATAATAATAAAAGTGAGATACAACGCCAATACTTATAGAGAAAGGAATACCACAAGTTTTAGTGCTAGTGCCAGTCCTTTTCATTCTGCACACAAACGATCTCTCTGAATACCTGGAAGAATATAACTCTACACCGATATATGCACATGACACCATGTTACTACTTGGAGAAAAATAACTACAAATAATCAAAATAAGTTCCGCTATTGCACTAAATATGCCTGTTCAATACTGCAATAGAAATGACCTTGTTGTAAATGAATAAAAAACACATCACCTGGTACTTAGCCGCAGGCCCTGTGAGAGGGGGGTTCAGGGGCTTCATCGTACCCAGGCCCGGGTGTCTAAAAGAGGCCTGGGAATTTCCTGGGATCTCAGAAAATTGTTGAATATATTGAAGACTACCATTCACATTTCCACAACTAGTACTATTATTAAATTTAAATTATTGGTGTCATTATTATATTTTTTTAATTGTACCTTTTTTTAGATAAAAAAGATATATAAATTAAATATCATTTATTTTTTTCCTTATCTCTTTTTTTAAGATAGGGTTGTTTTATTAAGTTCTTTTTTTTATACAGGATTAAAAGAAAATGGAACGGGGGCCTGAAAATCGTTTTACCCCCTTACAAAATTCTTCTCAAGAGGCCCTGCTTGGCTGCAAAAAAGATTAAGTAGGGTGAATACCGGATCTATAAACTACAGAAGAAGCCAAGTACCTCGGGGTGATTTTGGACAAAAACCTAATATGGACACCCCATATTGACAGTATGTGTGGAAAGCTTGTCTGTAGCCTGTACATTATCAAGAAGCTCAAGAGCATCACTGATACTACTGTACAACCACAAAGATTGCCTACTATACTCTTTGTGAGATGCACCTATGAAATGGACTAGGAATATGTGAAAACACATATACATCAAATATACAGTTGGTCTTGATCGAATAAAAAGAAGGTCAAACAATAGATATGGGTGTAGACATAAATTTGAAGAACTTAAGATTCTAAAAGCGGTGTTTATATACATCCTAGAGGTATAAGCATGTACAATAGAATTGAAAAAGTTAGTAATCATCATAATCCACACACACAACAAGCTAGAAACATCGCACTGCCTGCACATCGCCTGACCATCTATGAGAAAAAGAACTCAAGTATGGGAGCCAGCTTACTGGACAATTTTCCGAAAGAAGCCAAAGGAAACAATGTACCTGAAATTCTAAAATGGTTTACTGCTTGGCTAAGAGACGAACCCTTCGAAACAATAAATGTGTTCATGAATTGGAGGATGAAAAACTATTATTAATAACTGGGAAAAAAAAACTATTCCTTATATAAATTGTAATGATAGCCTTTTTATAAAATATGACACCATTCCGACTCCTTATTACTTTGGAACAAGCCTAATAAAATCAAATCAATTGAAATGTTTTCAAACTAGCTTTTAAGTTGATCAACTTTGTTTTCAGTAAAGTATTTCATTTTTTCCGGACTCTTCATCTATTTATAAATATTTTGATGGTTTGAACTTTTGTATAATCTATTTAAGACATGGTTAAGACTTTTTATATAGTATAATTATGATAAAAATGTATTAATAGAACCATTTTATTGATGCAACTTAATGGCACAATTAAAATAAAATATAAAACAAAACTCTTTCAAAGAGCACTTGAAATCAAACACTTTAGTGGTTCATCATAACAGGAAACGGGTAAGAAACATCTTAAATAGTCTACAATGTAACCATATTTTTGCCCCTCAATATGGTCCCGAGTGTGTTTTGATAAGTTTGGTCAAGAAAACATTCCAGCCTTTGCTAGTGATCTTATCTTCTTCCATTCTCATACCCCAGCGGCCGCCGTCACTCAAAATACGATAAGAGGGGCAAGGCCATAGCCAGTCAATAATTTCAGGCGAGGGGGGGGGAATCTTCCAAACACCAGAGGCTAGAAAAAATTCTAAACAATAAAGAGTTCTAGAAGCTATCTGAAGTGTTTTCTATGGCAACATAACCCCATAAGTGCCTAAGGCTAGGAAAAATTCTAAATATTTAACACCTCTTAAAGTTCTCTGAAGTGCTTTTTATGGTAACACAGCCCGATAATTTGTACTTGTACCTTAATTTTGATATTGTTTGGACCATAAATAAAGATATATATATATTTTGTGATCATAAAATTTTGTGGGGGTTAAACCCCCAAATCTCACCCCACAACTACAGCGTTGGTTACTACCGGTATTGGGTTCTCAAGAGTAAGGACAGTTCTAGTTGAATTTATTTACGTAAATAGCGTGATTTGTCATCTCTACTATTTCATGATTGCATTAGAAATGAAGCAGTACTTGGATAAGAAATTATTATTAATATTATTATTAAGTTAAACTAAAAATCATCATCTTTAATTTTAAATCTTATATTTATTTCCAAAATTATCATCTATGGTTACATAGTACATATTCTTTAATTTTTTTTATGAAGACTAACTTCCATTAAAATAAAAAAAAAATAAAAAAATATATATATATATATATATATATATTGCTGTCAGCCTTGCACAGCCTTAAGCCCCATGATAACCTTGGTGTTTTCCCAATCATCACTAAGTTACAGCTCAATCTTAACAAAGTTACATCCTGACCTAGCCTTCGTTTTACTCGTATCTTGATCAATCCAGATTGATAAGTCAGTATTCCAGTGTGTACTAATTAATGTTTTATTTCAGGGAACGACCGCACCAACCCAGCTAGATATCATCCCTTTTATATCACAGACAGTAAGGAGGGTGGGTTTGGTCAGAAGTCAGAGGCAGATCAAAAGAAACAAAGGGTGTTTGGTGGGGTAAGCTACGATGCTGAAGGATATCCGTATCCTACTGCAGGTGAGGAGTTAAATTATTAAATTAATTATTTTTGGTATTCAATTAAAACAACAAATTATTATAAAAACTCAGTGAAACTTTTTTTTCTTTCAAAAAATAACTTTAGATATCAACCATGATAATTGTATAAACATATTCTAGCCATTTTATTCTCGTGGGATTTAATACAGTGTGATGAAATAGTTGTTTAAAACGCCATTATAGATAAGGAAATGTTTGTTTTACAATCACTTTATATCGCTTATGCCAAAGGTTCGAGGCGCAGAAAAGGTCACCAAATTTTCAAGATGAAGGTTGAATTTAGAGGAAGTGAAACCTCTTTTGCGTGGAGGTATATTGGAAAACCATTTAGGAAAAACCACCCCCAGTTCACCCAAGCAAGATTTGAACCTTGATCTCCCCGTCCTTGGCAGTGTGGCTCAACATGAAACTAGCGCGTTAGCTAACTATGCCTACAAGGCGGGTCATATTGATTGTTATTAGACTACAATTGAATAAAATTATCAAGGTTGCTTTATGATATAAGTTTGTTTTTTCGTTCACTTGGCCTAGTGCCTGCCCCTAGGAGAGAATCTTGTAATGTCTTAAAAAATCCATTATTTTAGATGTATGCAAGGGGATTTTTCCCTAAACACTTTGGTGATGGTCACTTAGAGTGCAGCTCAAGTTTTGAGTACCAAATTTGACTAAGATAATGTATGGAGTTTAAGGAACTCACAGCCTCATAAATTTAACAACTACTATCCATCATTATATTATCATGCTTAAGATTCACCCAGTAATTTTTCTTTGAAATTAGTTTTATTTAGACATTGGAGGCTGTTATCTAATATAAAGTAAGTTTATATGGCTTTGTAGTAAACTCTGATGGCAAAAAATAAATTTCTAAATTTTGGACACACTAAAGAACACATCATAATGGCATAAATATGGATTGTGTATATTAGTAATACTATCATCAAGATAGTGATTTATATTTCAGTTAAAATGTAGAAGATACTTAAATTTTTTTGAAAGAATAATTTTAAAAAAAAATATTTTTTTATAAGTCATTTTTTACTATCAATCCAACACATACCAGATATAATATAAAAATTATAGTTCTCACCTTACCAATATGCGATATAGTTGGGTAGTTCAAATATAAATCAACTCGGTTGTTTCAAAGTAACTTATACATTTTGTTAAAATAGGTGCATGCAAGTACATTCTATCATTCCATCAATCACTCTCTATTAATCTTTTTTTAAAAAGACTGCTAAATAATTTTTGAAAAGTTTTGCACTGCCACAATATAACAAGATTTCAAGCTCATATTGTTGTTCTTTGGGTATTACAAGTATGCCGGAAACAACTTCCTTCAACACAGCAATGTTAAAATTAAGGTATTATGAAAATCTTAAAACAAAAGTAACTGATCAATCAGGCCAATTTTCTAGTCCAAGTGGCACTTAACAGAAATGCTCTTTTAGTCAAGTGCTTTAAACTTTTAACAAGAGTAGACAATTTTATTAACAATTAAAAAAATATGGCATAATAGTCTGTAATAGTACGCGTATAACCCCAATGTATAGCAAGACACTGTTTCTAAAATTTAATTGTAATCATATAGACCTATCTAACAATTTTTACTTAATTAATAAATATATAAATAATTCAAATGCTGGAATTTTTTTTTATAAACTTTACAATCAAGCCTATATCATTATGAAATACTATCTATAATTTCAGCTGGCCGGTATTGCGAGTGGACACACAAAACTATTGACAAGTCCGCAGAAACTCAAACCTTTGACAGTTATTTACAAACACTGCGGTTGGTCTGCGATGATGGAGAACCTGCCTACCTCAACTGGACTGTAGTGCCGGAAACACCAGAAATTCTTTATTACCAGGTAAACTAAAATTTAAATTTGTGTTCTATTTTGCCACGTGATGCTACAAGCAAGCCATTGTTTTCTACAACTAGGTGGATCACCAAATATTATAAGAATTTTCTACTAATAAGACAGATTCCTCATATTTAAAAAATCTATTTCTAGTGTTAGGTAGGCTATATCTCAAAATAATATATTTCTGGTAAAAATTGGGCTACAGTGCAACCTATGCAATTCTGGGATAATCTGGCCTACATCTCAAACCATATTTAATTCTGGTAGAAACTGGGCTACATCACAGCCTAAATTTTCTGGTAAAAGCTGGTCTTAATTTCAACCTACGTATTTCTGGGATAGTAAAATTATGATTGTCAGATTGTCAAAATTAAAACCATTTTGAGTAAGTTTGTAAAATAAATGACTAGATGGTGAATAATCACATATACACGGAAGGGAGACGTTCAAAGACATATATTTTGATCTTGCTACTTCAGTAAAAACATTCATTCAAGTTCGCACCTGGCTCATTATCAAATGAAACACACACACACACATGCACGCACACACAAGCCGTAAGCTCAGAACAAGTTATTATTTTACCAACTTTTCCGGAAGATTATGACTAATGTTTGGGTGTTTATAACAACTTTCAATCCTTTATAGATACCAACTGTGGCATAACGAACATACAATAACTTTACTATCCGAAAGCATTGGCTAAGGGTGTTGCAGCAAAGATCAGTCAATCTTCATAAAATGTTTTAATTATGATACATCGTGGACATTATTGAAAGAGCATTATGAATACGATTATTTTTTTATATTTAGCATCGAGTCTTACTACCCGTTCGGGTTATGCACTTAAGTACTAATTAAGCTAATGGATTAGGAATTGGGAAGATTGAATATAGAGGAAGTGAACACGCATTTGTGTGGTAGAGTGGAAAACCATTTAGGAAAACAACCCCCAGTTCACCCAAGCGAAATTCGAACCTCGATCTCCCCTTCCTTGGCAGTCTAGCTTAACACATTACTAGCGCGTTAGCCAACTAGCCACCGAGGTGGGTATAACAAAAGTTAATGTGATAAAACACGCCCAAGCTGCTACGCACCCAAACAGTCGCAAACAACAGACCTCATTTTCGTGGTCAGCCTGTATTAAAACCTTAAGGGCGTAACAAAAGAAGAGAGATCAGCACAGAATAAATGTTTATTTTCAAAATTATAGTTTTGGCTGTAGATCATATAGTGGCTGCATTGTGTTGGGTTACTTAGTTATATCAATAGAACGGTATATATTTAAAATCATTTATTGTTGAATTCCTGTATTGAGTAATTAAACATAGTTGCTGTTTAAATGACACAATATTTATTACACATTACTTTGGATATAGCTGGAATTACAAATAACGTTTTGATCACAGAACATTATCATAGACCACGGATCAAGTTAACACGACTATCTTTATTGTCATAGAACATTATAAATTTTGCAGTAGATATTATTAACAACGTAAAGTGTTTTAGAGAACATAATCAAACTGTACTTGATGATTAGTTGAGTATTTCATCAGTAATTTACTTTACTTTTATTTAATTTATGTTGAAAATGTGTAACAAAATATTTCGAGAAAGAATAAATCCAAGTTTATTTAAGGATGCTTTATTTAGCACATACCGTATAGTAGTGACCACCCCTATGACACTTTGCTCAAGATCCTATTATAAAAGTTGATCAGACTTAGAAGCTTTTTAGTTTCACGAATTGCCCCTATATGAGAAAACGTTGTGATCGTTTCGGATAGTTGTGACGTTTTATAACAACAGCTGTTCAGATTCATAAGATTTTATTTCTGCACAATGGCTTCATATATCAAAAATAAAAATAAATGTAGGTTTCCATATTGTTTTAAAACTGACGTGTCAACTTTTATACGCCCTCAAATTTCGAGACATGACTGCGAGAGAAAAAAATCAAGAAATATTTCTGGTCAAAAGAACTTAAAAAAAAATTCTAATTATAGATTTTGTGAAAAACATTTTTGGTCAAAAGATATTTTACAAGAGTGGATTGTAGCAAATAAGGATGAAAGAATTTTGCAAAGGGAAAATGTGCGATTGCTTTTTATAATTCAAGATTAGTTTTTCTCTTAATTAGTTCCACAGTGGTTGATCAATGTTTACAATAAATAAAATGCTAGATATTCGTTATCACCACTATGTTGTTGGCTACTTGTATGTTTATTTATAATTATTATAACAGTGCTTTTTCTATTGCCTTAACTTCAGATATTATTCATATACCAAAGTAAAAAATTTAATTATTTAATTGGGGATAGTGCTTTAGAACTTATACAAGTAAAACACTGTATTTTCTCAAAACAGCAAAGCTCTAGTAAATTTCTATTACCATTTGTACTTGCAAGTAAACGGCAGATCAAACGATACTATAACCATATCTAGGCCTATTAAATATAATTTGATTTTGTAATATTATAACATCTCACTAGAATCAAAATTCAGACGGACATTTATTTGCACATGAATGGTTAGAAAGGTTAAGTAAAAGGGGGACGATGCTCAAAACCCTTACCCATAAATATTTCATTTATTTTTGTTGATTATTAAAAAACTAGAAATTATACTATTTGCATTTGAAAGTATTTCACAACATCACATTAAAAAAGTAACACTATTTCCTTAGTGTTTTTTTTAATGGCACTTGCCACAAAAGTATTAAATTATTCATAGAGGTCTGAAACCGCTCATACCCTGACATGTTTACCTCTCTTAATATGACTACACTACAGCTTAGTAGTAGCAATCAATATGTTGCTGCAAGTAATACTACTACAGTAATTTGATTAAATAATATTTAGGGATAATAGGTACTATCAATAATTGTCTTGGCGGTAAAGTCAAATATAGTATTTGAAAAATGTCTACTTGAAGGCGGGATACAAACCTGGGACCATTATAAAGACAGAATTACCAGGGTACTATGTTTAAATCTCATTTTTTAAATAATAAAACGATATTGAAACTTTATAGTGATTATTTTTTAAATCCACTCAAAAATCACACTTTTCATTCACTCTTCATGTTTGCTTATTTCATTCTTGCATTCTGCCGTGCAGAGTGTAAGTGTAGAGAATGATGCAAGACCTGAGGACGCGCATGCACATAGCTTCGGAACAGCTTTGGAATCCGTCATTCCCTCCATGGCAAATCGATTTGTTCCGTTTCTATCCAATCCGAGCAACTGTGCGGGCCTCCATTGAAATGCACGTAATAGATATTTTCCGACGCATTTTGTTCCGATCCAATTAGGAGTGTGGCAAGCTTTAAGGGATCTTTAAACCAGGGTTGATTTAATACATAGTATTTTTCTTTCAGACCATCAATACAGCATAATCAAATATAATATTACAACAATGTTTTAACGTGGGTTTAAAAAAATATATCTATTCACACTACAACAAGAAAGCTTTTTACTTAATGTCCAGATTTTAAATTTTTACATGGTGGATAAATGTATGGCAAAAATAAAATTTGAACTATGGTTGAAAAACCACCTCGTGTCCAAATCAGACTTACAATTTAACTGTGAAATGTTATCAACTTGTTCTTATTTGTGTCAAAAGTGTCGATAAGTATTATCCTTTAACTTTTTAAGCTTTCTACTAATATAATTATAAATTTATGTATTCATTACTTAAAGTTAGCAAACTGATGGTAGCAGTTGTATGTTTTTTATACACAAGTTTTGAATTTAATTGGGAAATATTGGGGGAGAAAGTTAAGATAATCCTGCTACCCAAGATAAAAATAAGAAGGGCTCAAGCCCCCCAAGCCCCTGGTTCCAGAGGAGGCGACTGAATTGTATTCATTCTGAATGGTCTCCATTCAGACATTTTCTTAAACAAGCACCACAAATAAAAAGTACAACTTGTATCCATTTTTATAATATCCACAAAATCCTTAATTGTATCCATTCTGAATGGTCTCCATTCAGACAGTTTTCAAATGAACTACTTTAACAAAAATCCTGATTTGTATTCACTGTAATTATTTGCATTATATCCACAAAATCCTGAATGGTCTCCTTTCAGATATTTTCTTGAACAAGCACCACTAATTCACTTTAATGACCTTAATTAACAGAGTCATCTTTGACACAATGTAATAATACTCTAAGATAGGATTTGCGACAAAAAAAAAATTACACACTAATTCACTTTAATGACAGTAACAGTCATCGTTGATACAGTGTAATAGTACTCCAAGATGGTAAAATCAGCAAGAAGTCACACAGGTTTCTATCAAAATCCTCTGGAGTAAACTTACGAGATTAAACAACAACCTCAGTACATCTATCTCAGATTAAGCCAACCACAGTATTACAAATACTTAACATCGTGTCTTACTACCCGTCCTGGTTATACACTTGAGTACTATTTACACTTATGGGTTAAGAATTTGGAAGGTTGAATATAGACGAAGTGAACCTAGATATAATTGGAGAGTGTGGAAAAACATTTAGGAAAAAAAACCTCAGTTCACCCATGTGAGATTTGAACCTCGATCTCCCCGTCCTCGGCAGTCTAACTCAACAAAAAACCAGTGCTGATTGATGTATTATATGTCAATGGATATGTGTGCAGAATAAGCTACTAATAGATTCAAGCTCTCAATTAAATCGAATGGCAGAAAGCTCATATCATACCAGTAGCTTACCCACGGGGGGGCCTTGAAGGAGCTTGAGCCGCCTACCTTAGTTTGGAGATGCCCCGAGATCTGCACAGATCTGAAGAGAAAATAAAATGGTGTTGGGAGGAGGGGGAGGCCTGGAGAGGGGTGACCAGTTAAACATAATGAGCAAAGAAAATATCAAGTGCCACACATCCTTGAGTTGATCCTCCCTAGTAATCCTAAGTGATGTTCTTGCATTTTAGGAAGTGGCATAAGTCCTGAAGATTGCGGCAGGTTCCAAATCTCTCAGTTACGCACATGGTTCCACCTAGGAATTGCACAGTGGCTATAAATATACCTATTTTTTTAAAAATCTGTAATTTTTTGACAGGTTTATGTGACGGTTAAGCCAACTTTAATTTAGGCCTGTTTATTTATTATTTTGTTAGATTATCACGTTTATACTAATAAAAATATAATTTATCAAGTTAACAAATACCAATAAAAAACTTTCCAAAAAAGATAGTGTATATAACTTGAGTTGGATTCTGGTATCAACTAGAGCAACTCATCCAGGCAGTATATAATGCCTGATGATGGCACCGTAGTGTGTTGAAACATGTAACAAACAATACAAAATAAAGGCGTTCTCTACGAAGCCTGCAAAAGGAGCATGGGACTCGGATAAGAGAATAGAATTTAATAATTTTTAATTTTAATTTTTATTTATTCAACATTTGTCAATTTTACAAATCAATCAGTTTTCTAATTACTTCTTCAATTATATGACTATAAATTTAATGTCATCCTAGTCATTGGAATCTGTATATATATATGGTTTAGTTATGTCATTTAATTTTATTGTGTTATAAGTTCACTTGTTCATTGTAGCGCGATGACTCACATTTTAATGTGTTTTTAATTCTATGTTATATCTAATCTTATATGTTGATTTGACAATATCCACTTTAACTAATCTTTACAGATATATTCAATAAAAGTGTTATATTTCACATAAAAAATTTTCTTAATATCTTTATAACCTATAATATTTTATATTGAATTCTATAATCATAATGCGTTTTAACGTAAACTGAGTATGCTATGCCAGGAGTAGGTAAAAAAAATTATATCCTCTGATACCTCATTCATCGCTGTAGGTTTTGTATTAGTTGAGAAAAAGGGGTGTTGACAACATAAATAATATATAGGATTCTGATCTGCCTTATGTTTTGTTACTAAGATTTAGGTTATTTAAGTTAAATGTCTATTTTATAAAATGAAGAATAACATATTAAGCAAATGTTCATTAATGAAATTATTATTTTATTACTATGGCAAACAATCTAAATTTTCCTGAAAGGAAGCGGCGCACAACTTCAAAGTCTTGTCTTAGCAACATTATCCAGGTGACTATCACACACACCACTAAAAATATGTTTAGCAAAAAATTAAAATTGTCATACTCTCAAGTGGCCTCGCTTCCCCTCTTTAAAATATCAGAGTTAACTGTAAAAACTAGCCTCTACCCGAGTAGGTTTGTGTATAAAACATTTCCTTAAAATATCCTTTGCCTTACACAGCACTAATATATTTAATTCCATTTAATATATAAGGGCACATAAAGTTGATGTCTTAAAGTATATATTAACATATATTTATGTTTGTAGTGCTATTCTCACAACAACTTGGGCTGGAAGATTCACGTGGTGGACGCTGGCTACAGGTCTCAGCGCAATGGTAACACAGCCTCTCTTACACACATCTCGCCTGTTCTCACACTGGGGGTACTATCTATCACCCTGGCGATTGTATTCACCAGCTGAGCTAGCAAATAAGGATTTGAATGCAGTCAGGTTACATCAGGGTTACAACAGACTTTAATTCTGAAACGATTGAAAATACAACTTTATATTCATATTTTTTAAACAATGATCAAAGATTTGTTTTAATTTCAATTTAAAATGATAAATTATTAATATATTAAATACTAGAAAGAGTATTCAAACAGAGGAAACACTGTTGCACAAACTACCAAACTAGAAATAGTGTATGTGTGTATTGATAAATTTAGGCCTATATTTACTTAATAATGGTCTCAAAATAAACCTATCATTTAAGAGGGGGGAAATCTGAAGTTTACTAAGAAATTGAGACTTTAAAAAAAATATGGTATTTAAACTGATAACTACTGATGTTAAGGGTTCTGTTTTTAGTGAAGCAGGTAAGGCTAAGGGGAATCAAACTAGAACCTTCAAAAATACAACCCTAGAATTATATAATGAAGACAATAACGAATGTTTGACAATAAGATTGATGACAATAATAGTTTTAAGAGAAACAAAATAAATGTAAAAAAACCTAATTTTAGTGTTAATAGTGGTATTGAATTGATGTTAAAAATATTTAGGAGGTATTAATATTTTCATGATTTTGTAAAGCTTTTGAAGCTTATTTTTCTAACAACAGTTGACCTTATTTAAGGTTATTAAGTTATTCCACACAAACCTATTTTTTATGGTTTACTATATTTAGTACCGTACTCACATAGTTTTAAAAATAAAGATTCTTATATATTAAACCACAAAATATACAAGCTTACAGTTAATGCTTGACTGTTCGACTAAAGGTGATGGCATGTTAATACATTTGTTATAAATTTTGCTTTTATCCATCTCACAATTATTTTATATTAATACATAAAAATAATAACAACCTATGAGGACTTGAATTATAGAACAAAATATGTCAATTTATATATTTTATAAAATATGTTTTTATTAAATTATATCCAATCCAGCTTTGATGAAAATTTGAATGAGTACTAGATATAAACATAATTTTTTAAACTATTAGTATGAGCTATATTTTTAATGTTATTGTGATATCACACTTATATCATCTTAGATCAGTTGAAATAATTTTTTTTGTATTAGGTTCACAAGAAAATATTAAAACAATTGTATTGCTATAAGATAGTAACACAACTAGAATGACTAATTAGCTATCTTTTGTAATTAATAGCATGGACAAATAATGATTTACCAGTGTTTTGAATATATTAAAGAAAATAACTATAAATTCTATGCTTTTTTCTAAACAAAATTTATATACTACTTAATTAGAGTTTTACACATGATAAAATAAATACCACTATATAAAAATTAATATTTGAAAATAAAAATGCCGTAGGGGCTAATTAAAGTAAAAACTTCTATGTTATTACTAAATATATTTTCATTTTTCATTTTATCTTGGTAACTAGTGATTATGAGAAGCATAAACATGTAGTCATGGTGTTTTTTACATCAAATTAAATATAATAGCTTATAAAAAACTTCAAATCTAGTTAACATTTTATAGCAAACATTGTTTAATATAGCTACACAATAAGTTGATTTTAAAGGTGTGTGTGAGTTAATTCATGGTATTCCCAAACTTTCATATCCATAAAATAGGCCTAACCCATTTATGACTTTAGGTACCTATTTATGTTAAATATACATTAAGTTAATGTAATATTAAGACACAGTTCAATAGAGATCTAATTAGTTAACTACACTTCTGTATGGGGGCTTATGATTAATTATATTGGCTCAAGGATTAAAAATATGATACACCCAAATAGAATAGATATGGCTGAGGCTTTGTAATTTATCTTACTTTTTAGTTTTATAGTTTTATATATAATTTATTTTTATACGTTACGGAAGTTAATTTATGTGTTTTTTATATCTTTTTAATTTTATTTTTTATAAAATAGGTTCTTTATTTTTGTAACAACTTATTTTGTTTTCATGGATTATTTTAATTACATTTTTATTTAATAAAATTTTAATTAATTTTATAAAAAAAAGCCCATCAATTTTGTTTTGTTTTATTTACTCATCCCTCTATTATTGCCCTACTATTAGATCATGCTGCCATACCCATTATGTTAGGATGAGCTATACATCAGTGAATATATTGTATCACAATTTCATGAAAACAGTTCATTTATTTGATCATAAGCACTATTTTATCAAAAATTTCCTAACTAATTATTACTTAGGCCTATTTTTAAAGTTGACGTTCTCTTTAATAAAGATCAATCAAATTGAAACAAATAATTAAATATAAATATATATGTATATATAAAACATATGTATGTAGGATGCTTTTACACACAAATGTGTTTATATGTATATATATACACACACGTAGATTTGTATACAATTATATATGATGAAATCTCTTAGTAGCTGACACCATCCGGGGTCAAGCATATGTCTGTTACCAGTGCTAAGAAGTGCCCCTTATTTGGAAAAATATATCATTAAGTGTTTCAACAAAGTTTAATGGTTTCTCTGTATGTCCCAATATAATGGGGATATTAACTACAACAATCTAACTCCGTCACTTTGCAGTATTGTATGCAGGATAATGATGACACGTCAATAAATATTGTACATAACTTAGTGTAACAATTGCATTATACACAGAACAATACACAAATAAATGTGAACAGTACTAGTAGGTTCTCTACACTGTAGGCCTATATGTGTGCAAGTGCACAGATTAAACTAATAGAACAACCCCAGCTGTAGGCTTGGAAGAGTAGGGAGGTATGGCCTTAAAGTGCCATAATGATTACTATTAAATAGGATATTTTAGAAACTTCCCCTAGGAGAGGAAGAGGTCTGCTTAAACTTGTGTGAGATAATGGCATTCCTGACATTCCTACACTCAAATATTGTTTATGGACTGGTGTTCCAAATATTTGTTTGCTTTTTAGAGATTAGTATCAATAAATATGCATCTCTAGCAGTTTTCATGTCCATTACTGATAAAGTCCATTATTGGGAAGTTGTTTCATGGTAAGAGCCAATGTTATTTAGCCAGGGAAATTTAAACTGTTCATTAAAAAAAGAATACACTATTCAGAAGTGTTTGTTAAAAGAGATTTCATTGAATATAAATATGTGTATATATTGTTTGAAATACATATAAAAATTGTGTTGATTACAAAGTGATTTTTGTGTTCATTTAGATCATAGTACACTTTCAAAGAGACAAGCTTTATATTAACCGGACATATCTACATTTGATTATGGTTTTCCTATTTTTACTAATGGCTATATTTAAAACTGTGCACATAGATTTATCATTCAATCTAGGTACAATAGTGAAAGTGGTGCCTAGTTTTGTGTATTTAATGACATTGAGTATTACAAGTACCTAGCCTATTTATAGGCATAGGCTGAATATATCATATCCCTTAATGTGAACAGGATATTACCATTAGAATAGAACCAGCTTAACAAAAGGCATGTTTTCACTATTTATTTGGTATTGATGTTCATGACAAAAGCATTTTCATGATTCTAATATTGCAGCTGATTACGGATGTTTATGACTAAGATGATTCAAGCCTTGGTTTGACAATGCTTTCCTTGACCCAAGTAAATATCTTGGTTTCAACCAAAGAGCTGAGAATTGTGGGCTTATTTTAGAACATGACCTCTTATGTTATATATTAATGAGTACATCTTCATTGTGAATAGAGATAAACAGTTACATATCAAAATGGAGAACACTAGTTAAAATTAAATTATTATATTAAATAGCATTTATTAAAAACTAAAGTTTAGTAAAACTAAAGAATAAAATTTCCATATGCTAACATTTAATACTGTTTGGTAGCATTTATTATTAATATGTATAACTTTTTTTTTAGCACAGCGTCTTACTATCTGTTCAGATTATACACATATGTACTAATTACACTACAGAGTTAGGGATGAGGAAGTTTGAATTTAAAAGGAAGAAAGAGTTAAAAATCATATATATGTATATA
>CABFVX010003259.1:29867-90396 GCA_902151425.1 Timema shepardi
TATATATATATATATATATATATATATATATATATATATATATATATATATATATATATATACAAAACTTAAAAATAAAATCTCCATACCCTAACCTCTAATAAATATATTACTTGTAACAAATTTTAAAAATTTAACAAAAGACAATGATGAGGAAAAAAAAAAATCATAGCTTATTGATATTCCAAACATTTTTGAACTTTGTTTAAATGATAAATTATGTTAATTTCAACAACACAATTCTAGTAAAAAGCATCACAAAATGAAATAAGAGTTGTTGTAATGTGGGATGCTCAAATCGATATAAAAACACTAATAAAGATATAACATTTGACATTTTCCTTGAAAGGAATTGAGTGAAGGGAAACGGAACAAGTGGGACAAATAATCAACACAGCAACAAACTGCAACCATGATAAAATATTGGTCCAGCTTGAAACTTTAACTGCCAATATCCATAAAAAAAAATCACTGATAAAATTCCCCGATATTTTAAAATCAAAGTCACGGTCATCACCAATCTCGGTAAATCGTGGTTTTGTTCATTTCAAGTAGATCCCACTTCCATTAATTAATTTCATCTAGATCATAGTACTTCTACTTTGAGTATGTTTACAGACAAACAACATGAATGAAAGATGAAAAACAGCCAAACATTATGGGCAGGGAAAGGGGTGAAAGTGGTGTGTAATAATTTTAATTTATGTAGTAAAATTATTAAATACAAAGAAAAAGCCAGAAGTAACATTATTCATTCAACGATGTCAAACGATTCTTTGATTTCGATACTTTCCTAAATTTTGTATTATTATTATTATTATTATTATTATTATTATATTGAGTAATAATCTTATCAACTAAATAATTTACCAAGAAATAGCAAAGTAAAAGTGTCAACATTGAATTAAAATTCATTCAAGTAAATAAATAACTTTGTTATTAAATAAATGGGGTGTAATCATCCATCTTAAATTTCCCTGTCTAGATGATATATCTTTACGTGTGTATGTAGGCCCATTCAACTTCATATTGTATTTTATTCCACCACTCAATATTATAGAATTAACAAAACTTTTAGCTGCGGCTTTCCTCAGTCCCTTATGTTTAATATAACCAATCAAGGGGTTATTTATTCTCTCAACTCTAGCCGATCCAATTGAACAAATACGTATCACTTAACCTGGTCATAAAAATATCAGTGAATGAACCAAACATATTTATATAAATATATGTACCTAAGTAGTGTAGGATATGAACGACATATCAAACAAATTATATCAAGTAATATTATGTAAATGCACATCTAACATATAGCCACATGAAACTAGAAAGAAACTACCATCTTTATTAAATCATATTAAATGATCAAAACTATAATATTTATTTAGTGAAAATTTGTGGAGAACTGATCAAGACTTGAGGACAAAAGTTTCTACTCATACAATATTCATACCCATAACTTTAAAGGCTGCTATAATATGACAATAATTTTACATAAATTGAAGGTACAGTACATGGAAGAGACGACAATAATTTGTATGAACAATATGTGAATAGCATACAATAAAACAAACAAATAGTGTAAATGTAATATTAAATTGTAATTTTGTGTGTGTTAATGCTATTTTTTTAAGTGCTTAAAATATATAATCATATGACAATAATGACAGTGATAATGAAGTTTTACATGTGCTATTTATTTAAAATTTTGTAATTTGGGGATAGTGAGAAAAGGTATACTCTGTTTACACTCAGATAGTCTTACCCTGATGGATTATACTGCAGTATAGTATATGAGATAGGGCCATCTTGTAATCAATCAGGCAAGATCGCCATCTTTCAATGTAAACAAAGTGTACATAAATCTATGTTTTTATTTGTTCCTTTTTTTAAATAACATTATAAGTACTTTTCTAAGGTCCATTCCAAATAAAATAATTATTAACAGGTAAAGTAGCTTGATATGTGTAAAATTATACTACTTGTGCTTTTATTTTTTGTATCTGTTCATAAAATGTACAAGCTATGAAGTTGTAATATTTAAATAATATATTAATATTGTAACTATAAAATATATTATAGTTATTCTAAATCAATTTCCATTGTTCAAAACTTAGAATTTGGTGGTTAAAAAATGTGTGGATTTTTTTAGGATATAAAACTTTTTTTTCAGCTATGATAAACTTTTATAGAACTATGATAAAAATATTCATGTTTATATTTAATTTTATAGATCATAATTATTTTCTGAAATTTTTTAATCAGTCAGTAACAGCTTAAAATAAACTAGTATTTAGACCCTATTTGGATTCCAACTCAAACACAAGCTCACATTATTAACAACTCAAAATTAAAACAATATTTGATATTAATTGTTGCAGAATCTATTCTATTATAAGCTATTCAAATTATATTTTGTAATTGAAATTCCCTTAGTTTTATTCAAATTACCTGGCAACCATGATATTAGACCAAATGGTTGCTATATCCTTACATAGTCATAGTATTTAAAAGGAAATAAGTATGTGGTAGCTGTAGTGCACTCTAGATTAGTTATTCAAAAACAATTAATAATATTACAGAGCTATGGAGTTTTTAAAAAATGTATTCATATTTCATACAATGTGTTTATTTTTTTTGGATAAAATGTAAGTTTGTAAATATCAACAAACTGATAGTTGAAAAACATATTCAATTTTGTTCAAGCCCTCATATTAATATAACATTAGAATACATAATATTTCTATCAAAGTTTTACTAGAATAAAAGATGTTATTTCTTTTAAATACATATGAGATTAACAATAATTTAGTGAATTTACAACTTGAAATGTAATTAGTCACAGCCATTATTTGAGTTACTGGCATTTGAATGTCTACTTACATATATTTACTTTTAGGTAGCAAATAAAAACTTTCCATTTATTCTTCTAACAGGGGAAAGTGATCATTTCTTTGAGGTCGAAATGATAGTCTCCAACATACTTTATTTTGTATTATTGTTGATTAGACTTAATATGATAGACAAATCATATTTGATTCTATTACTACTATTAGCACCGCGTCTTACTACCCGTTCGGGTTATACGCACTTACGCTAATGTATAATGGTAGGGTGATTGTGAGATGAAATGAAGGACCTACAGTTTAACGTGGAATCCGAACCACGGTGGAAGCCTGGCATTCCCCACATTCACAAGATGTCTTGTCAGAGGTGAAGGAAGGGTTTGGTAATCAGATAAATCTGTGCCACGACCGAGGATTGAACCCCGGGCCACCCGCACACATATTTGATTCAAAGTATAATAAGTTGCACATTATTTTACTGTAATATAAATCATTTAAGGCTATTTATTCCAATACATTTAACAAAATGTATACTATTACCAAATTATCCCAAAAGAGTTTAGTGACAAACAGATCCTGTATAGATGTTGTTAGTGATTTAAATGATTGACTTGCATCATGAGATCCAGAGTGATTTTACATCATACACCAATAATTCTGTTATAGATTTTTTTCCATATTAGGTGATTTTTCCGGAGTAGGCCTACAGAGGAGGGTAAATACCAAGAATAAGGAAAAAATCTCCATCCAAATTACAGTAAACATAGACAGAGGAAAAATATGTAAACAAGAATCAAATTTCAGTGGAGGTAGACCCAAAACAATTTTTCTTAGTAGAAAGTCTATTATTATTATTTAGCACCGTGTCTTACTACCCGTTCAGGTTATACGCTTAGTCTCTCTAGTTAAATGAAATTACCACATGGAAACTACTAATTAATTTGCTAAAATACAAAAAAAAACATTCAAGGAAGGAAAAAGAGAGTTTATACAAGGTATGTAACAAATTCAGATATAATATATAAATGGAGTGGCAGAAGCATCAAGTTTAAATGGAAGGATAACATATTGTTAATCACATAATTTAATCCATGTAAGTATGTTAAGTCAAGCGAGCATAATTTATTGCATTAAATAAAAATTTGAAAATACATCATCAAACTTTGCTGTTTGATTGTGTTTATGCTTTATTGTACCTGTGTCAGGAAATTAAGATCTAATATTTGTCTTATATCACGAAAAGCCTTTATTTTAATCCCTATAGGTGATAGTAGAGTTGAAACTTCTAATACATACATAACAAAACAACATTCTTGCACTACTGACCAAAAACTGGCTAAGTGTATTATTACTAAAATGAAATAATAATTTCAGTGCAATTAGGTGGAAGCCAATCAGTTGAGGTTTTTTATTCTTTAGCATTGTGTCTTACTACCTATTCCGGCTATACACATTCAAACTAACAACAATAATGAGTTAAGAATGAGGCAGTGTTTCTACATTTGCAGGGAGGTAGAGTGGAAAACCAATTTTGAAAAAAAAACCTCAGTACACCTGACCAGGATCTGAACCTTGATCTCCCTGTCATCAGCAGTCTAGTCTAACACAAGGGTGACACCTTAGTTCATGCAGCCACTGAAGAAGGGAGTTGAGATATTAAAAAGTTCGCAATGGGGTTAGAAAAATGACAAATACATTAAGGACTTTAAGTACTGCTACTAGATTCTACTAAAGCTCAATATTAAACTGGAGTTTTAAAATACCAAGTAGACTTGCGCTATTTTATCATGCTAGTTGTTGTAGTGGTCAGTGCAAAGTAGAAGTGATTCAAATATTTAGGGACTACCAAGCTACTACATCCTCACAATAGTAGTATTGTGTATGAAACGAAGATATTAAATTTAATTTATTTACAAAGCACACCCCTAATTGAGATTAGCCCTGAAAAGATGGCTTTTATTTTTTAAATATCATCGCACATAAAAAATTTGTTAAAATATATCTTTTGAGGTATCTTCACAATCACAACTTTTTCTTCAATAGCTCATAATTCAGATCAATACTAGCTAAGAGTATTAAGGTGGGGATGTAGGGAATGTAAGAAAACTTCAGTGTTTTTGCAGTTTAAATAGCAAAACTTTTTTTTGCCAAAATAAATCAAATATTGCTTCAGTAGAGGGATAGAGTTCAATTTTCTTCACACCATGATATCAACAGCTTATGAATATATGTAATGAGCGGAGTGGCATTATCTAACGTTTTAAATGTAGAGAAAAAGTGTTCATTAGATTCCTGGACACCCTTGCCATATATTAAAAAACTGTTGGTTGATATCACCACATGAAGAAAATTAAATTCCATTTTTATACTGAAGCAATATTTGAATTATTTTGGCAAAAAAAAAAAAAATTGTTGGTATAAAAACTGCAAAAACACACCTTTTCGTGCGTTTGCTACATCCCCACCTTAATAAGTGTTGTTGGCTAAATGGATAATATCCTTGACTTTGGCAAAGGTTCCTATCATCACAAGGAATAAGTCTAAGAAATATTAAGAGTAGATAAAAAATTTAATTCAATATAACCAACAGACGAAAGGTGTCTTTATTTTTCTTACAGTTGTGGAGACAAAGATTATAACTATTTTTTATAGCTGAATCCTCAGTGAGAATAGGAAATCTTTAAATTATTTATTAAACTTATACAACATTTTTACTGAGTCCAGAAACATATTTGAGGTGAAGTAAAATCTCAGCTTAATTGATCATCATTAACGTTTGGGGTTTAATCCTGTTTTTTCAAATTGATATTGTTGGTGAGCTATATTTAAACTTATGGAACAAGGAAAGATATTTTAAATTCAATTAAATTGGTAGTGATAGTTTTTGAATTAAAGTCTTATAGCCCTACTCTATTTAAAAGGGATAAGATCTATACACACACACACACACACACACACAACTAATCTTGTGTTATTTGACTATGACATTACCAACTCAACTACTACTGCTTCTAAACAATTACATTATTTTATTTTTATGTCGCGTATAACCCAAACGGGTAGTAAGACGCGGTGCTAATAATAATAATCTTTTTATGTTGATGGTGTACATTAACGAATGAATGTAGTGCTGTAGTAAGAAGCGCTAATTACTAGTATTACTACTGATAAGAGTAGTAAATGAGAGGACATATTTTTAACCATGAGAGATTTAATTTGTACAATATGAAAATACCCTTGAGTTACTTTTCAATCTTAAAGTTGAATGCATAGGGGTAAGTATTTCCACAAAATAGACACAACATCTTTAGGTAACTTTAGAATACATGACTTTCATCACCTTCAAATGTGACATTAGAGAAAAGGGGGGTCTCTTACTAAATCTGGAATGTGGGGGACATGATTGTGGTCCATTTGACTGATCTGCCAAGCACAGTAAGGGCCAAGACCATGAAGCTCTTCAGAATGACAAAAGTTCATTCACTCCTTGGGTGTTAATTTCTACACATCTAAGAACATTTGCCATTCAATTAAGCTTCATAGTCCTCATCATCAACTGTTTCCAGCCTGTGGTTGGGTCAGTTAAGTAAAGTGCCTCCATCTTCCTCCTTTAATCTCTTCCATTCTTCTTTTCTTAATTGTATATTTCAGAGTTTAAGCCATTAATACCTTTTCATCAAGTGCTACATTGCACTTTGTGTCCAGTGTGGGATGATGGTATTAAATCAAATTTTTTTGACCCCTCGATAAAAAAAAACACTGCCACTTTTATTCCGTTTTTGTTTGAGGATGTTGATAAGTATGTGTTTAGATTTACAAATAAAGTTTAGATTAAGTCTTGGGGAATATAATATTAGATATATTTATAAATTTGAGGTTAAGAAGTGTTTTAATGTATAAGTAGTTAGCAAATGCCTTGCCATTAATGTATGGAGTGAATTCAGTAAAAGTTTAATAACATCCCTCACAAAGTGTATTCTCTCTCTCCTATATATATATAAAAGCATCCTTTAAGTGTATGTTTTGATTCTGAAATGGAGAATTTAAATAGATTTATTTTTATTAATAAGATAAAGGGCATTTTATAAGTATATTCATTTTGAGTTGCATATCATCTTTACTAAAAAATCTCACAAAATTATAATTCAATTTAATGTTACTAATGAATAACAATAAAAGTAAAACTTATTAAAATATTTTTAAATGTATGTTTAAAGTTGTGTAAGAAATATATTGTGTACCTATACCCTTAGGCATTCTTCAACATTTATGCTAGCCATCTTTAAAAAAAATCTGAAAGGAGTAGACATGTGTTTGCATCACCTAGAAGAGAGCAGGATATTCAATCAATTTTTAAACCACAAAAATAAAATAAAAAACAAAGGGACGAATTGTTCTGAAAAGTTATTGCAAACAAAGCTGGTGAGTGTAAGGTGAGGACCTAGTAAAAGTCAAATAAACAGCTCTTGGAGCTGTATTCTCATGTTGGTTTTCCATAGTATTGTGTGATGTGGTTTTGAAATAAGGGTTCTTTCGGTTACATCTTCTTCTACAAAGTAGGGTGTCTCATGTTTTCACTGCCAATGTTCTCATTCTTCTCTTTCGGTCTGCTGGTCAGGTTACAAATTAATTTCATGATGGGAGGGGAAGAAAAGAGAGTTATGGCATTTTTTGTATAAGTAGTTTCCATAAGAATATCTTAATATACAAGAGTATGCATATTTATATATCTTTATAAAAAATGATTAGTCAAATTGACCGATAATATCCATCTATCGTGTAGGTATCCTTTGTTTACCCTGAAAGGTAGCAAACTTACCATGGATGGTTCCTCTAAGGTATTTCTTCTAGGATTAGGGTCATAAAGGTAAGATTTTTATATTCAGGGGTAAATGAAGTGTACATATTAGAATAAAACAAAATAATATAATATAAAAAATTATGTTGGAGACCATCAATCGGTATGTAGCTAACATCACCACAAATATAAATATTATAATATATCATAAGCTAGTAATAAAAATGTTATATTTTGTTCTTGACGAATGATTATATACATAGTTTATATGAAAAGTACTGAGTGCCTTTCAGACTTAACATTTAAATAAACATTTTGCAATCGCATAAACAATGACAATAATCTAAATGTGAAAATCTATTTGTGGGTGACAATAATTACTGTATATAATATGATAATTAACAATGTAATTTTGTCAAATTTGTATTATATGTTGTTTCATGCATTAATTCTACATAGCATATATGCACTATAATACAAATGAAAAAACACTATGATTAATACTTCACAGCTTTCTTAAGCAGAGTTGGAATTAATTTTGTTAGCAATTTGTTTATTGTACATAATTTCAAAACTGTTGTGGTTTATACACTCATATTCTTGTTTCAATTAAGATTTGTTAATCTAATTGCTTTTAGATATAGCCATATTAATAATATAAATTGTTTGATTTGAACTAAAACTTAATGAAATGTTGTTCATAGTATAAATTTCCCTCCAGGAAATAAAATGTTCCCACTCCCAGGCTATTAAATGTGCACCACATTGTTCTAAGGATTTGTTAAAACTTTACCTAAAATATTGAATAGCTAGATAAATATATGTAAATATTTAGTTTGTGATCAACATTAAATATTTTTTCAATCATGTTTTCACAGTAATACCTACCATCTTAAATACATTTATAAAACTGAGTTTAGTGAAAGATGTATTTATTGTAGTTGTCTAGACACTGTTCACCTGACTAGTGGAGTCCATTTATTTTTAAGAGAATGGTCAAGAAATTAAGAATATAGTTAAAATTATATTAATATTGCAGAATATTGCAACCACGCCATGCTCAATAGGGACTATGGGCCAATTCAGAGCTCAATGGTCTTTATAAGAGGTAACCACACATACTTCTTGATAAAAGCTCTTATCAAGGGTACACAAACAAAATGAAATAGACATGTTTCAAATTTATTTTATCACTGATTAATCATTTTCAATCTGTATTTAGTTGACAACTAGCAAAACTAACTCTATATATAAGTACATAAAAAAAAGTCTAGGTTATATTAACATAAAGATTTAGTTCATTATGTTTGAGGTGTTGCTTTTGATACCAGCTATGTTGTGAAGTGTTAACTTAAAATATTACATCTTTTTCATGAAGTAAATAATACATGTTTTGGAAATAGTTGTTCTGTATTAGCTTAATTGTTTTTTTTCATAAAAGTCACTTTTGACTGGACATTTCATCAAATATATATATTTTTAATTTATTGGCTCACTAAATATTACTAGGCCTAGTCATTAAATTATTGAAAAATTAATAATAGAATTTGGCCAAAAATCTTTTATAGTTTGAATAAAAGGTTTGACCTTAGGGCCTATTATTTGAATATATGTATTAGTTATTGATAAACTGAAAATTATTGTACTGTTAAAAATCTTAGTTAATTTGTTGAATACTTTTTTATTTATAACATATCACAATTGTAATGGTATACAGTTTCATTTGATATATATTCCTTTCAATTAGTGGAAAACTATATCAACTGTCAGTTCATGTAATAGTTTTGGAGCGATCCATTTTAATTGTGTTGCTCTTGTTCATGATACGTGATAGGATGCGACCAAACAATATTCTCTTGACTGAATTCAGGATTTTTCATTCAAAGTGACACAAATTTAAAAATACTTTCCAATTAATGTGAAACAAATTGGTTTCGAGTTAGTTTTAAGATAGTGTCTATTGACCTAATTAACTCTATGCTTTAAAAAAATAACAAAGTTTGGGCTTTTCAAGTCCTAAACAATTTTAGAACAAATGTATAAATTGATGGTTTATTACTTAAAATTACTAAATTAATAAATAGTTAAACAAGTTTAATTGAAAAAATTTTTCAATATGACTTCTGAAATATATTTTAATTAATAACATACAGGAATACTAAAAAAGGTTTATGTGAATTAACCACAAAGCTATATTTTTAATGATATATGTAGATTATCTTGTGTTATGTAGTGAATGGATATTATTTTGTATCTTTTTGACCAGTTTTGAAAAAATTATTTACTGCACACAATTTGAGCATAAACAAAAACCTATTGTGGCCGGCACACTATTGTTGATATAAATAAAACATTTAAAAAAAATAACCATTGGATAACCTACTCTTGTTACTATTAACAACATCTTCAATTTATGTCAGCAAAAATAGTCGTGAAAAAGGTTATATTATCTTCTGAATATCAAATATAGCTTTAAATTGAAAACGAACCTGTAAATACTCATTTTTGACACTAGTAAAAAAGTCAGCGACTAAATTGTTATATGGTGTTGTTGATATCATCTAAGATCTAGGTATTTAATAAAATAACATCTAAGTATTGTGTTGATATCAATAAAACATTTCTGTGACTAAAGGGTTCCTGATGTCCATGTCAAAAGAAATTTAAAAGAATGTTTGTATCTACAAATAATAAATAGAAAGTAAATTAAGGGCTAAATAAATAGGTACCTACTGCTGTTGATATCAACCAAAACTAAAAGGAAATGAAGGGTTATATAACTTTCTAATGATAATATCAGTGAATGGACTATCACACACAGTTCTTGTATCAACAAAATATGTCTGACTACTGAGTATTACATCCGTTTTCTTTGTAACAAAAAAAAAATTACTGTTTATCCTCCTCCTTATGCTGAAAAAATATTTTAGTATATAAATCATTAAATGCTGTTATTAAGAAAACCTTTCTGTAGATAATGTATGTGTTGTTGATTTAAACAAAATCTCCAAATAAACAAATTTTATCGGAGAATCTTTTAAGTGTCAATAAAATATTACTGTGAGTAGATTTCAAATGTTAGTTTGAAGAACAAATTTGAATCAATATAGAATATTTTGTTTGATCAACAATTAGGTGTACCTAATTGTTTGTATATAATTATGAGTTTATTAATACTAATAATGTCAAAGGATCGATTATTTAATATGGTAGAAATACTATTTACAAATGTTTGTGTAGATATGATTAAGAAAAACATATTTTTAGCACATTAATTAATGGTTATGGCCCTATATAGTTATTGACATACTTTGAATACCTACATAGGTTATACAATTTTATTATTTATTGCATCTTATTCCAAGAAATTCATTTATATGACTAAAAGATATCAATCACATTTATTAAATTGAAAAATTATACCTGGACACGAGAATCGAACTTAGGACCTTTGACTTAGTACACCAATACTTTTACCAGTGATTTATCCAGGAGTTGTCTCATGCCCATTGTCATTATTCACTTATATTTAAGTGCAGCCTTTGTGATGGATGTATGGATAACGCAGCCACCTGCAACTCGGGATGGCTTTATCCTACCAATAGTACAAACACCTTCCACTCAGGAGCGCTTTGTGCTGCCAATAGTAGGCCTACATACAACCTTCAACTCAGGAGGGCCTTATGCTGCCAATAGTACAATAACCTTCCACTCAGGAGCGCTTTGTGCTGCCAATAGTAGGCCTACATACAACCTTCAACTCAGGAGGGCTTTATGCTGCCAATAGTACAACAACCTTCCACTCAGGAGCGCTTTGTGCTGCCAATAGTAGGCCTACATACAACCTTCAACTCAGGAGGGCTTTATGCTGCCAATAGTACAACAACCTTCCACTCAGGAGCGCTTTGTGCTGCCAATAGTAGGCCTACATACAACCTTCAACTCAGGAGGGCTTTATGCTGCCAATAGTACAACAACCTTCCACTCAGGAGCGCTTTGTGCTGCCAATAGTAGGCCTACATACAACCTTCAACTCAGGAGGGCTTTATGCTGCCAATAGTACAACAACCTTCCACTCAGGAGCGCTTTGTGCTGCCAATAGTAGGCCTACATACAACCTTCAACTCAGGAGGGCTTTATGCTGCCAATAGTACAACAACCTTCCACTCAGGAGCGCTTTGTGCTGCCAATAGTAGGCCTACATACAACCTTCAACTCAGGAGGGCTTTATGCTGCCAATAGTACAACAACCTTCCACTCAGGAGCGCTTTGTGCTGCCAATAGTAGGCCTACATACAACCTTCAACTCAGGAGGGCTTTATGCTGCCAATAGTACAACAACCTTCCACTCAGGAGCGCTTTGTGCTGCCAAAAGTACAACTTCCCACTCAGGAGGGTTTTGTGTTGCCAATAGTACAACTTCCCACTCAGGAGGGCTTTGTGTTGCCAATAGTACAACTTCCCACTCAGGAGGGCTTTGTGTTGCCAATAGTACAACTTCCCACTCAGAAGGGCTTTATGAAGCCAATAGTTCAGTTATCATTGTAAGCTATTATTTGCAGTACAAAGCACTCCTGAGTGGAAGGTTCTATGTAGGCTTACTATTTGCAGCACAAAGCACTCCTGAGTGGAAGGTTGTATGTAGGCTTACTATTTGCAGCACAAAGCACTCCTGAGTGGAAGGTTGTATGTAGGCTTACTATAGGCAACACAAAGCGCTCCTTAGTGGAAGGTGTCTGCGTTATCTGAGAGCTCAGGATTTTAAACGATTACTCTTTTAAGTGGCCGACTATTTCCACACATCCATCACAGACTCTGCCTTAAATATGAGTGAGGTATGACCCTGGATAACTCGATTTGTAGAGCATTGACATACTAAGCCAAAGGTTCCCTTCAATTTGAAGAATATGATATTTAGATGTGACTATTGCCATAAAACTATAATTATATTATGGCTATTTAAACCATCTGACTTTGACATAAGATGGAAAATGAGTTTTCTTATATTTAGATCGACCTATTCTCAGCAATGACGTATTGTTATGACACTTTAGTAGGTACACTTACACAGCTTGTAGTTTGTCATATGTGATATAATATTTTTGGTTAGATGTTAAAATATCTTATCAAATTTTACTTAATGAATTTCAATTTGAAAATAACTATGGCAAGTCTAAATTTCATTTTGGCAATAGTGTTAGAGATATAAATATTTGTAACTAAATATTTCCAAAATTTTTAAATAATAATATCCGACATAAAAACATTTTATTTTCAAAGCTAATTGTGTTATACTTCATGTTTGAAATTTTTTGCAATATATATGTAATTTTAACTTTATTATGACATACTTTTTGATGCTTTGATGCACACAAATATTTGTTTACAAATAAAAAAAAAGAGAAAACACTATTTACTTATATCTAAATTTATTATAATGAATCTAAACTCTACATTCCATTTGAAATATTACTTACACTTGTTATGAAGTTTGAAAAACATCTTAAATATGCATTCATTTCTTCAAACAAGTCTAAAGATTGGAAAGTTCTCAACTTGAATTGAAATTTCTTAGTTTGTATTTTCTTTAATAAACATAACTGGGTTGAGCTATTTGTTAACTAGTGGTTAAATAAAAAGAATATGATAATAATTAAACAATGAAGGTTTTCATCTTGATGGCTGGGAGATTAATATTTATATTAATTTAAAAATTAAATACTAATTTTGAAATACAGTTTAAAATGTGTTTAAATGTTTATAAATTACTAAGCCCAATCCCAATTCAAAGAATATATTTATTTGTAAATATTGATGTAGATATTAAAAAAAAGTATGATCTTGTTGTGCTGATATGGTTAATAGCCCACCTTAATGTAAACTACTAAACAATTCATTACAAAACAATTTTGATGGTAAAATGATAAAATGTTTTATTTGTTTAAAATACATGTTTCCTTTTTTCGCATGCTCCACCCCAATCCTAGTGAAAAAGAATTTCAGGTTAAACATATAAAAGGACCCTCACACGTGAAACAATTTTGTAAAAAATTGTTCCGTATCCTAATTAATTAAATCACCATCAGGTCACAGGGCCAGACTATTCCTCAGTGTTGAGCTTAAGTTATAAAGTTAAATCAATGGAATATTCAGGTAAGGTAGTGTACTCCAAGGTATAGCCCAATACTTAATCGATGATCTTCTACTCTTTGCCATGACATTCTAAATGGTTTGTTGATCTTTCCCAAACCTTAGGTGCCAAGCAGCTTTTAGATCTTTTATTTGTATTTCCATACTTGATTGATGCCAAGGAGATTTTCAAATATTTTACTTATGTTTCCAAACCTCTAAGATGCCAAGGAGCATTACAAATGTTTTGTTTGTCTTTGCAAACTCCCCAATAAAAAGGAGATTTACAAATATTTTATATATATTTCCAAACCCACAATGCCAGGATCTATAATAATGTGCTAATTATTTTTCCTAACTCCTCATTGCCAAGAAAATTCATTGATGTTTTGTTTATATTTTCAAACCCTTGGCTGCCAAGAAGATTTATGGATGTTTCATTTACATTTCCAAATCCCTAATTGCCGAGGAGATGTATAGATGTTTTGTTTGTATTTCCAAACCCTCGTTGACAAGAAGCTTTATGTATGTTTTGTTTATCTTTACAAACACCTCATTGACAAGCAGCTTTATGAATGTTTTGTTTATCTTTCCAAACACGTTCACAAGAAGATTTATGGATGTTTTGTTTATCTTTACAAACACCTCTTTGCCACTGAGATGTCTAGATGTATTGTTTATCTTTCCAAATCTCTCGTTGTCAAGTAGTGTTGTGCACTTAGTACAGGAGAATAGTATAAAATATAATGTATGTGTAGTAGTAATTAGCATGAACTAAAGTACACTTAAGGAATAGTTAATTACTTTTTTCCCAGCTTATTGACACTGAATAACCCATATAAACTTCATTACTCTTCGTCTGAGCCAAGCTCATTGAATTATTGGGGTCGGAACGTCATTCCTGTACTTATTTTTGAGTCGGAATGATGTTCTCCCACTTTTTCTAGAATTTGAATGGTTTGAATACATTCACAAAATATAAAAAATTGAATATTTGTGGTATAAAATATTGTAAAATGATATAATATTTATGCTCCTTAGTCATTCGAAGCAAATTGAGCTTAGTGAAAGCTCTCAATCACGCCTCACTGGGCAATGTAAATGTTTACCTATACGAATGTTCTTGGAAATTTGTGATACTCCTAACCTAAGCCTGTTGGTATGGCAGGACACTTTATCACCCAATCACAAGAATTTGTCAAGAAGAAAACTTTGCGACAGATTATGCAGAGGTTACTGGGTAGTGATGGGCACAATCGAGTTAAAATAATTGAGTAACTTGATTGTGTTATGTAATCAGCTGTACCCGATTCTTCCAGGATTACTCGAGTAACTTTACTCGATCCTTGTTATTCTTTTATTTACTCTTTTCTTACCAGCTAAGTGAGAATTTACCTTACAGACTGGACGGTTTACCATGCTATTTACATTTAAAATATATGTTCCCTTAGAGCTCAATTTTCACCAACAGTTTCTGCTACTACGCAAAAATGACTCTTTGTGGTTTAAATGTTGCCCATACATTTTCAATACAAAATACTTGAAGATGTAAAATACACAATCGAAAAGCATGCTAAATTAGGGTATAACATTTCTGATTCTTTTTAAAAGTACTTCATGAAAGTTCTTTTTACTCACACCTTGGCAGTCTTATTTTCACAATCAAAACCAATTATTGTCTTTCTTAATTTATTGATTATAATTTATCCTCACTTAAATATGATTATTTATAAATAGTAACTATTTAGAGTACCTTAAGTTAGAAAATAAATAAAAATAAAACATACCTTAATATTTATTATGTGTTGATGATTCTCTAAAGTGTGTGTATAGTTAATTTCTAGAATGGCTTCATTATTTTGATTTTGAAGTATCAGGGCTGCAGTCATGAATTTGATTCCTTTATATTTAAATAATTAGTGTATTCACTTCCAATCCCTGACTAGTTCACATGCTTTTCTACATATGTTTAAGATATATTAAAAATAATATAAAATATATATTTCAAACAACGTTTTCTAAACCAATCACCAACACATTATGTTTATTTTTAAAGTCACATAAATTTAAATTGTATTAAAATATATCATTAAATAAATTTGCAATACCAAAATTTTTTCAAATTAAGTTAAATAAAATGGCCACTTAAGTTTAATGTGTTTCCTGACATAACTAAAAAGTAATAAAATAAGAACAAGCGTAATACATAATAAAAAACTCAAATACTGCTTTAGAGAAATATAAAACTGTAAGTTTACCTATTAAACTATTTCACAAATTTGTATTTATAAAAACAAGTATATCTAATTTGGTTGATGTTAATCGGTTTCTCCTTTCACTTAAGATCTGCCCTGCTTTCGAAAAAATGTGTTCTGAGGAAAGTGACGTAGCAGGCACACACAAATGTTTTTTTAGTGAGAATGTACAGTTCTGGACAAGAATTTTGTTGAGTAGCCCAATAATTTAACGGATTACTTTTCCTTGTCTTCGTGGGGCTTTTCATAGTATTGCCTCAACATTATTGTGTTACTGCTAATGGGTGTAGAATTTGTTCGTACATTTGACAATTTTAGGTCAAACAGACTCCAAATAGGATTGTTTAACTCATTTGTTGGTTCCTTCGCACTTTCACCACTCGTTATCACCTCCTTTTACACTTGGTTACATCTACAAAGAGATTTCAAATCTTCACTAACCCAACTGTGGGCTGTTACTGCATTGTTCTCAACACTGAAAGAGGTTTTCTTAAACCTAGGGTCTAATATTGTTCCCATTGCAACAATCTTCTTTGTTTCTAGTGGTGCAAGTCTTTGGAGTAGCCCATCACTCAAACCTTGTTGTAGTGCTATGGCGGTTTCACTTATTCGTGATAGATTTCTTATTAAATGTTGCACCCCTCGCACAATAGGTATAACTTTTGACACTGTTGGGTAGGAATCGCCTGACAATTCAGCTGTCATAAGCTCCATTTGTTTCAAAAGAACGATACATTGTTCAAGAATATCCCATTCCACTGCACTGAGAGCTGCAGGAGCATTAAGAAGTGATACGTGGGCGGCCGAGATCTATTCCTTCAAAGACAACAGTCTTTCAAGCATCACTAGCGTGGAGTCCCACCTAGTGGATACATCTTGTTTTAGCTTGAGTTCTGGCAGCCCCATTTGATGTTTAATATTTCAAAGCTTATCACTAGAAACAATGCTAATTTTGAAATGGGTCACCATTCCTCTGCATTTCTTTAAAATGCCATCTAGAGCTAAATTTGATTTTAGTGCATCTTGGACCACAAGATTAAGAGTGTGTGCTACACATGGCAAGTGCGGAATTTTTAATCTGTCAATGGCATTCTTCATATTGGCCGCATTGTCGGTCACAATGGCCACCCCTTTACTTTTCACACTAAACTCATTCATAATCTCAATAATGTTGGAGGCGATTTGTTCCCCTGTGTGACTGCCAACATTTTGCCTAGTGGCTACCACAAAAGAATATAGCTCATAATTAAATATGCAATGCACTGTCACGGTAATGAAACCTTTGGTATTTGCAGAGGTCCAAGTGTCGGTTGACTAAGCGACAAACGATGTTCCTTCAAGAATTATTTTCACCTTAGCGCATAACTTTTCTAGTACTGGGGGAAAAATTGTGCTGGACAATGTTTTTCTGCTCGGAATCTCATAGTGGCTGTCTAACGCTTTAACAGAAGAGAAGAGGTTGAAAGAGGTTGAAAATCCACAGCAATCATTTCAGCAAGAGTTTGATCGGTATGGTTTCTCCTAACCTTGGGTATCTGCTGACGTCGAAAAGCCCCCGCCAACGAGATGTGTCTAAGCCTCTTTGCTAAGACAATTCCTTCATTAGAGGTCCCAGCAGAGTTTTCTGATGTGGTTGCTTGGTCATCAAGTCTTGTAGTTTGGATTGACGTCGATAGTAAATCTGGATCACCCTCTATCACATCCAAAAGTGTCATAGTCACGAAGATTTGGGTGATTTCCTTTTAAATGGTCATGCAAGTTAGTAGTATTTCCATAGTTCTTATATTCTTTTCTACACCCTGAACATTCCACTGTATTATTTTCTTTTTTCGCAAATAGTTCCCACATTACAAACTTTTTCCGCTCTCGAACCAATATTGTTAAAAAAAAAGTTGGTTGTATAGTAAAATTCACTATAATTAATGATTTGACTAAAATATAATAATAATAAACTAAAATAAAACCCTGGCAAAACAATTGTGGCCCGGAGGTTGACAAAATCACATAACATTTTAAGAAATAAAGTACAGCACACACCATAAATATGTGATCATTATATTTTATACATTAGTCTATTATTACAAATAAATAGAGCTAACATATTTTATAGTACATTGAGACACAATAACGTATCAATGGTCAAATCAAAGAAGAACGCAATGAGAAGAGTAAGTAAGAGGAATTGTACTGGCATTTGCTAAATCAGAGGATAGAAAACCACTATTGGCCCCTCCACTCCTCCTTTCACCCAGTGCGGCAGGTCGAGATTGATCCCAGGCAAGATAACATGTATTATTCAAATTTCAACAATTATTTTTATAAAACTAATGCCTCAAAATTTGATGGTCGTGAGTTCAAACCCAGCTGAGGTCGACGGATTTTTCTTGCGAGATAAAAATTCGTAGCACACCCTCCTTCGGAAAGGAAGTAAATCCGTCGGTCCCATGTCGATTGTGGCAAGTAATAGAAGCCAGGAAGGTATGTGAGAATACCTTTCCCTGCAAAATTAGTAGGCTCTTTCTCACTCGCTTGTAGAAATTCATTGGTGTATAACCCATACGGGTAATAAGATGCAGTTCTAATTAATTTAAAAAAATTATAAAACTGAATGTTTGATCGAAGATAACATTTTTTTTAAAATCACGTCTCCTACCATCTGTTCAGGTTATAAGCATATTGGAATTACTCTACTGGGGTGGGGATGAGGAGGGAAGCATTTTAGAGGTTATATGCCCGCATTTGCGTAGAAGAAAGGTGGGAAACCATTTAGGAATAAACCGTCTCAATAGACCCGTCCAGGATTTGAGCCCCACTCCCCCTGTCAACAACAGACCAGTCTAACACGAGAGTGACACCTTAGACCATCGGACCTCATAAGTGATGATAGCACAAATAAATGTTTTTTCTTTTAAAAAAGTACAATTACTATAAACTTATTTAACAAGAATTTAAAAAGAAGTTTATTTTATTAAACAGAGTCAAAGGATTATTTTAATCTTTTTTTATTGTGAGACACTTATTAAAACACATACTTTTGTATTGACTGTACATGCAAAGTGAAACCTGAAAATAAGGGGGTGGAGGTCACTGTCAGTGTCAACTGCCTCCTACAAAAAGAGATTATGGACATGTTATTAGTATTGAATCCCATTGCAAAACTCCTGAGTAATGTTGTCCAAACGAATGCTGATTGCCACTAGACGATTTTTCAGACATTGAAGCCAAATGGCGTTAGTGTCGTTGCAGAAGAGCGTGCATGCGCAATTTAAATTTTGAAGAGAATTTTGAACCTCCAAGCTTACATTTTAATGTTAGACAGTAATTATTTTATCTCAAATGTGATAACTAGTGAATAAAAATAATAATTCACAACAAATGATAACATACAAATTACAATTAATCATTTGCTCATCGATGTAAGAAAATTTAAATTTGAAATACTGTGTTGTAAACCACATGCTAATTATTTCTTTGGTAAAATTTGATCATATAAACATGACAATAAATTATGATTTAAAAAAATATTGATGTATGAGAGCACTAAGATATCAATCAATTTTACCATCTAGCTAATAACATCTTAGGAAATTTTTTATTTAATCCTGATGAGTAGAATTTAGTGTCATTTGTCTGAATACAAAAATTAGTCTTTCCTTAATAAGGGGATATGGCAGAATGCCAGAACGATATAAGCAAATGTGAAGAGTGAATGAGAAGTGTGATTTTTGAGTGGATTTAGAAAATATTAATTTACATTTGAAAGTGTGAATGGTGTTAATTATCTACCTTATGAGCAGTTTCTGTCCTCTATGAATAATTTAATACTTTTGTGGCAAGTGTCATTAACAATGATAAACAAATAGTGTTACATTTTTAATGTGATGTTAAATACTTTCGAATGCAAATAATATAATTTTTGTTTCTATCAATTCTCCATATTTATGAGTGTCTTGATACAAGAAATTATAAACTTTTTAATATTTAACAACAAACAGGGAAATATGTATGGGTAAGGTTTTTGAGCATCATCGCTTTCTTACTTAACCTTTATAGCCTTTCATGTGCATTCAAACTTCGAACAATTGTGTTAAAATAAACAAATTGTCGTTTAGGCCCTTCATCTGGATTTTGATTCTAATGAGATGTCTGAATATTACAAAATCAAATTATATTAAATAGGCCTAAATATACCTAATTATAGTATCATTTGAGTTGACATTTACTTGCAAGTATAAATGGTAATAGCAATTTCGTAAAGATTTTAATGTTTTGAGAAAATATAATGTTTTATTTGTATCAGTTCTAGCGCACTATCCACAATTAAAATATAAACTTTTTTATTTTAGTATATAATAATGTTTAAAGTTAAGCCAGTAGAAAAATCACTTTTATATATAAACATACAAGCAGTGAGAGACATAGAAGTGGTGGAAACTGATATCTAGCAGATTTTTTTATTGCAAACATTGATCAAACAACTTGGAAACAATGAAGAGAAAAACTAATCTTAAATTATAAAAAGCAATTTCACACTTCCATTTTGCAAAATTCTTTCGTCACTATATGTTACAATCCACTCTCGTAGAATATCTTTTGACCAAAAATGTTTTTTACAAAATTCATCATTATTTTTTTTTTCGCAATCACGTCCCTCTAAATTTGAGGGCGTATAAGCATTGATAAGTCAGTTTTAAAACAATATGGAAACTTACATTTATTTTTACTTTTGACATGAAAAACCATTGTGCAGAAATAAAATATTATAAATCTGAACAGCTGTTGTTATAAAACGTCACAACAATCCGCAACTATCACAACGCTTTTCCAAATAGCGGTAAATTGTGCAACTATAAAGCTTCCACGTCCTCTCAACTTTTAAAGGGGTTTTGAGTAGAGTGTCATAGGGGTGGCTACCGGCACTTCTAACTAAAAGTAGTTACTTGTTTTGCTTTGTGCTACTATTCTCTTCACCCTGCTGTTGGATCTCCCAACACGCATTCCTTTGCGTTTGCAATTTTTCAACACTTTTCTATTACCGTATTTAGTTCCTTGTGCCAGTCTCAAAGACCAAAGTACAACAACAACGTACTATACAGTGAACGCATTAGTCACAAAAGTACCTCGCAACTAATATAAATGCTTTTGCTTACGATTATTAATAATAAAATAAAGAACATACGTTTCCCTTTGTTTCTAAAAGAGTCGAAATAATTGACCCTTTAATAAAATAAGCTTACAACCCTATTTATATAATGGGGATGTGATAAAATACTTTACATTTAAATATCTGGATCAATTATATCCCTCCTGAAAGCGTCACTTAGAATCAAACACACAATTCTTGACAAACGACGTAAGTTTGTTAGATACAGTCAACTCTCGAATCTACGACCCCGGGAATAGCGTCCCTCTCGAAGTAACGACCCTTTTTTGGGGAACCGTGAAAAATGTGGGGAAAAAGGTTGAAAAGTTTAAGGAAATCGGCTGTAAAATGTGTTTGTTGCATTTATTTAGGTCCCTGCGTTGCAATTATCTTTGTGACCGCTGTATTACTAGTAGCTGGGGTGGGTCAGGTATAAAAAAAGACACCACCTCATCAATGCCAGCCAATATCACTTGACTCTGTCCACCCCCTCCCACAAGCAAGACAATGTTTCCCCTTGCGCGGCTGCCGCTACATCACGCGCCTGGCTTGCTTTTGCCATTGTTATTTCGATTCTCTATTTGGTTACTATTTTGGTTTGATTTTGTGAACAATTTTTGACGACCCATGCTATTGTTTAACATTGTTATTTTGATTTGGTTACGTTTTTGGTTGGATTTTGTGAACGATTTTTGATGACCCACGCTATTTTTTTTTTTCAATTTGATACGAACTTATAATTTTGACGAAATGAGTGAAAGGAGTACCTTCTTCAAGAAATAGGTAGGTTTTATTTTATTTACTTTTTCACGTATTGTCTAAAAAATGCAATTTTTTCGTATGAAGGTCAGGGGTGGAACAAAATCTGTTAAAATTCCAATAACGACCCCTTCGAAATAACTACCCTTTTCCAGGGAACCGTGAAAGGTCGTAGAATCAAGAGTTGACTGTAATGATATTTTATGTTATAAGTATGTAAAATTATTTCATTGAATAAAATCATAATACGATCTAAATATTTCAGCCGGGCAATGTTTTATTAAATATATAAGAAGTATATACTTACCTGTTAAATAAATTTAAGTCAACGTTAAAAAAATCTCTCAAACTGTTCGTGCTATTTGCGTTTAGATAATTAGGAAGGTAAAATTTAAAGGAAATGAAAAAGATCAATCTTCATAGTAAAGTAGCCAAATAATAGAATATTTTGTAATTTTAATTTGAATTATTTTTGGCTGATTCTCGATTGCAGACTCTACAACCACTTAAATTCGTATTAAATTAGCCTTAGAATCATTCGAATGCATAAGGTAGATTATTGTGTAGCAAGGGGATTATTTAATGAAAATTAACCTAATAGAAATGAAGACTTGTACAGAGATAGCCTGGAAACATTCATAATCATAAGGTCGATTTTCTTCAGCACTTCTGGCAAAGGAGTGCTAAGAGAATGAATCAGTCAGCTCGCGTCAATTCAGCTACTGTTTACATTCGAATGATTTTGAAAGAATCGAATGAATCGATTATTCAGTAAAATCGAATGAATCGGTTCTATTCATCCGATTCTGTCCATCACTAGGATGATGGTGACTGTTCGTTTTTCTCAGTTGTGTCGTAACTTACTTTTAAGCAGGATCAAACAATGTTTGGGCGGTGTCTTGTGTTTGAGTTTCAAAAATGGGTGCTGAACAAAAACAAACGTGCATTTTTTACTCAAAACAAGAAACAATTAGCACACACTAAAGAAAATAAAGGTGTTGGAGTTAGCATTGGTGAACTTGACGTGAATGTGACAATGAGTGAAGTAATTCAAAAAGGCGATAGTGTTTGCGTTGTTAGTGAAGTGACTCCGAATGAAGAAAATTGGACTAGCATTAATAATCTCAAGTTCAAATAGCCTGAAATTTGGACTTCCACTCTGCGGGATGAGAATAAAATAAAAACCTTCCTATGGGTTGCATGTAAGCCTGGTAAAATTGAGTGTTCACCTTGTTCTAACGTGACGTGACGTGAAATCGCAAGGACTGAAAGTTTCCAAGGAAAAGAGTTCGGTGTCAATTTCATTTAATGGTAGCATTTATACAACGCAACTTACATAATTGAGGAAACAACTATTTTTGCATTCAAAGTCCCAGTCACACATACGCGCTGAAAATATTATAAAGGGATCTAAAACACAATCGATTGAAAAATTTGTATAACATTTAAATGAAACTGAAGTTGAGGCCACCGCATATTTTATTGCTAAACATGATAGACCATATTCTGATCATGTTGAACTGTTGCAGTTACAACAATTAAATGTTGAAGTAATCTCATTTGGTTGGCGATCGAGATTTAGCGCTACTAACATAATTGACCACGTTGCGTGAGAAATCAAGTCTGGAGTCTGCAAATGCATAATTAATGGAAAAGTATCTGTGAAAAATAGAGCAGTCTACAACTGTCAGTACCAAAACTACTTTGATAGTGTGTCTAAGATTTGATCGGATTGCCTGACTAAACAGCGACGACGATTACCGATCACTTACTAACATACCTCAGCATGTATGGATTCGACCATACATATCTTCGGAACAATCTAGTTTATTTTACATGTGATGGTGTAACCCCCTATTTATGCCATGTTTTACAGTAAGATTAGCCATTGTATAACATTACAATTTACGACCATGGACCACCCACTCCAGTTCTAATACATACATCTGAGACAATAGGCATATAATGGATCGTGCAGCCTTTGCCATTTTATACTTGTGTACACACTTATAGATTTTGAAGTTATTTCCATTTTATTTGGGATTTGAATGCGTAAAAATTCTGCCTATTTTAAACACGTGTATTCAAAAATAGTTCGTAATATATGTTGAGTTCCGGCACTCCTTTTTTTAACAATACACCACTGGTCAAGCCTAGTATAGCTAATGCACTAACAACAATCCCCCCCCTCTTTAGCTTTAACACACTATATTAAGTAAAATGAAATTGCCTCAATTAATCCCCTAAAAATAGTTTCAAAAATATCTCCTCAAATCTTGTCTACTCTTCAGGGGTTCAGTCTTACAGATTGAAATCCTAGTATTGCCCCACAGTTTGAGTATCTATTGAAAATGGCTCTTCGTTAATGGACTGTCTTGTCTCCTAGAGTAGGTCCAAAGACTGAATAGTGGGTGATAGTGAGATTCTTATTTGGGTGGGTGACTACTTTTTATGGGGTGAAGCGGATAGTTGGTAGCAACAGAGGTTCCAGTGTGTTCTAGTGGGTCTGAGGTTTGAAGCTGGAGCATGGCTACTGTTTGTGTCCAAGTTTTCCCTGATAAGCTCATTCCCTACTGGCTTCATCTTATTCACGTCTCGGAAATTGGTGGAATCGCCCTGTTTTATCAAATAGTGCAGAGCACACCTTTTATATGTAAATGTTCCAAATAGCAGCTTCGTACAAAAATTATATAAGAATGGAAAGCCACACTTTACCCTCTCTTGAATGTTCTTGGAACATCTACGGAGTCCTTGATATGTTCCTGGAGAGCCAGTGGACCTAATGACATCACTAAGTCGATATGGATCCTCAATGTACGTCTCGTTAAGAGAGATGCAAGAAGTACTCCGCTGGTGGAGCCCTTCTATAGGCTACCAGGAGCTTGGATACAGCTGCGCTGTTGTTTATTTTATTAAGTACGGCTGCCTCCTGAGGTGCCTTGAACGTTTATACTCCCCTCTAAGCTAGGCCGTTGGTAGTGAGGTGGTAAGGTGCAATCAGTTTTTGATCCCAAGCTCAGAACAGAAGTTTAAGAATTCTGAGCTTGTAAATTGAGGACCGTTGTTCGACACAAAGAAGTAGGGAAAATATAAAATAGTATTAAAATGTAGCAGTCTAATTGTTGTCGTAGAAGTTATACTTTTTACAGGTTGAACGTCAACCCACCCTCTGGAAGTATCAACTATAGTAAAAAAAATACATGCCCTTTAAAAGGCCCACATAATCCATTTGAAGCCTTTCCATGGGCACGCAAAGAAATTGTAAATTGTGTTAAGATATTTGTGTTGGGCTATCTTTTGTCTGTTGGCAATAAGAAAGTGTAAAATATATATATTTTTTTTCAAAATCCAAAACTATTTTGGACCACCACATATAACTTCGTGCCAATGCTTTACTCTTTATTACTCCCGTGAGCCCCTTGTGTAGCATTTCCAATATTCCAGATCCTAAACATGGGGGGTGGATATTCATGTTGTGGGTGTCCCCACTAATGAACCAGTTTAGAGGTAGCACTCATTTTAAGTTGTTGAATGAGTTTCACGGCCTTCTTTTCCTGGAATGAGTTTTTCATTATCTCATTAGTGGTAATTGGCAATAAATTGATTTGGAAAGTGGTAGAAACTTCCAAATCAATGTAATAATTATCATTTTGGCACTGCAGAGACAGACCTGTTAAACAGTCTGCGTTTACGTGCTCCGTTCATTGGTGATATTAAATATTATAGTTGAGTGCCTGAAAAATGAATAATAATAAAAAGGTATCTCTGGAGTTAGAAGGCACACAGAACGGGAATACACTTTTATGACCCAAATATTTAAAATAAGGGACGATGGTCTGTTAATAATGAATTGATGTCCAAATATGTGGCCAGAAAATTTTTAAACGCCGAATATATTGGCACATGCTTCCTTTTTTTATTTTGTTACAATTTCACTCATGAGGGCTTACAATCTGACTGGTGAAGGCTATTGGTATTTAAATGCCATCGCATATGTGATGCGACAATACCTCCCCTAAGCCATAAGAACCAGAAGCAGTAGAGAGGATAATTCTTTTCTTTGGTTCTAAATGAGTAAGTATCCTATCGGATGATATTGTATCCTTAATTTGTTTGACAGTTTTGACACAATTTACAGCATATAAAGATTAAAATCTACTACAGTTTTAAAATATTGCAAAAGTAATGGGCTAGAAGTATTGAGATTTGGTAGAAATCTCCTATAGAAATTTACAACCCCCAAAATTATTTTATTTGATTATTGAGCTCGATGGTTTAGTTTTTTAAATGGCTTCAAAATTTTTGGGTTATTTGTGGATGCCATCCTTACTTATATAGTATTATGAATCCACGGTACTTAATATAATAATTTAGAAAGGTATAGTTAACGGCACTCACTCAAATGCTATAATCTTCCAGTCTCTGAAACACCAACTCAAGCAACTGATAATGTTTAACTTAGGTTTCAGACCTAACACAGATATTGTAATAAGCTTGAACTCTAATATATTTCAAAATCCCTTCAATTTTTTTTTTCTCTGAAACATGGCAGGAGCATTATTAATGCAAAATGGAAGTCGATTATAACGATAAAAACCTTTTATGGTATTAACAGTGTTTTCCATTAACATATAAGTGTTGTAGCTAGATTAGTACCAGAAGTCGCTAAAGTGTCGCTAAACGAAAAAATAGAAATCGTCAGTCAGATTTGTCGCCCAACCAAAAATGCAGCCATTAATCTGAACTGAATGTAAGATACATCAGTGGATCGATGTGATCCCCGAATCCGGAATGATGTCATTGGGATTTGTGAATAACAGATATCTAGTTTAGAGCTCTTCTGTAGACCGAAGCAATGAATTCTGCGTTCTTGCAATAGGGTAGCTCAAAATCAAAATTATAGAGCATTAAAATTTAAAATGATGAACACGAACTTGACAGAAAACTGAGGAAAATCGCCAGTCACCAGAAAAGTCGCAAGGCGTTAAAAATGAAAATTAGTTGATTCGGACACGTAAAAGTTGCTAGATTGGCAACACTGGGTATTAATCATCAATCATCACCTGCGATTGCGATTTGACTCATAAATTTCAATATGATGGAAAGCCTTAACGATATCAATTTTTCAAACAAAATCAACTATTAGTTGTGTTCGTAAGCATGTCTTCAATGTTCAGCATGGGGTAGTCCTTGATAATGATCTGAGGGTTTATGGTTTAAACTCGCCACGCTTCCTGATCAAGCCATCGCTCTTCGTCAAAGGAACCATCAGAGTACTATAGTCTGCATGGTTAACTTTGGACCAAATACCTTCTCTTTTAAAGCGGTTTAATTCTGCTTACTTTTTAGGAACAGGAGAGTAGGCCACATTGCGATGTCTTCTATAAATCTGAACATTAGGGTTTAAGATGAATTTTAGCCACCACCCCTTTAATTTTGTCTACTAATTTTTTCAAAATAACTCCGAGTTTTATTAAGAGCACCTGAAAAGTGTTATTATTATCGGAAGCTGCCATTGCCTTGTTAATTATGTTGATAGTTCCTAAAAAATTTGTCAGATAAAACTTAAGCGCGCACAATAACTCGTTCCACAATATGTTACCAAAATCACCCTCTGCTAAGTATAAATTCAAATTGCATACATTAACTAGAATGTTGGCTTTGCCCAATAATAGTGTATGAATGCCGGTGTAAGTACAAGATTTTAATCTAGTGGGTGAAATTTCACCACCCATAAACTTGATCCTGAAGAGATTTTCAATTATTAAAGCTACATTTGCCTCGTATCCACTTAGAAATCAGTTTTAACTTCATCATCTTGTAGCTCTACAATGATTTTATTAAGAATTACTGAATCTTTATGTGAAAAATATCAGCGGTCACACCTAACAATGGGTTTAAATGATTTTATTAGGTTTTACTGAATCTTTCTGTGAAAAATATCAGCAATCATACCTAAAAATTGATTTAAATGATTTTATTAGGCTTTAATAAATTTTTAATGTGAAACATATCAGCGATCACACCTAAAAACTGATCTAAATTAAAACTTTCCTCATGGGATGTTTGATCATCCAAACATTCCCGGTTTAAAGCCCTATTTCCTTTTAAATAACCAGATTTTTAGGCTAAAATAGACATTTTGGTGTCGGTCTTTATTGCACATTAAAAATATATATGTAGGTTTTTGAGTTCACGATTAATGCGTGTATTTTATTACTTTTTAGCAAAGGTAAAATGATCCTGATCTGTCATATTACCTACAGTATGGTTATTGCATGCAAACATAATAATTATTAATATAATAAAACATGACACTGATCTGATTCATAACTAAATATTTTTCGCATTTAGTCACATATAAAAATAGTATTTTAAGAATATAATTGTTGTACTGCGTGTGATCACACAAAAGCTCTTTAAGTTACAGAGAAATAACTATAGCGTGATTGGCTGATCTGTGTTAGTTTGAAGAGTATTTTGATTTTTTGATTTGCCTATCAATGTATTGTTATATTGCCGAAGCAAATTTGGTGTTTAAACCACCCCAACAATTTCTGTTACGTGTTCAATAGGCTTACAACGATAACTCTGAGGAAGTAAATCTTTAGCACTACTATACGTGCATTATATTTTGTATTTTGGTAGCAATATAGGTGACCAAGACGAACACTGGGCTCTCTATGTCCTTTATTAACTTCACAACACATCCGAGGACGTAGCTAATTGGAAAACTCAAAAGGAGGCCTTTTGATGACCCTATGGTGTGGCGAGACACATGTAACCACATTAATGATTGATATTTTTTATGACAAAAATATCAGAGATATCAAAAAAGTGAGCGCAGTTTCGAATATCTAAACACATTATCTGGAATAAGGCGGGCTCCATAAATATAGTGAAGAGCTGACAGTTCTAGTTTCCTCAAAAGCATGAAATGAAGGAACTGTAACATTAGCAATACTAAATAATGCTACAATAGTTCTACCCACCCCAAATAATCCAATATATATATAGACATCCTGCAATAGTAAAACTAGCAAGACTAGCTAGTTTACTTGAATACTACCCACTCCGAATAATGCCGATACCATAGACATCCTGCAATATCTAAGATTACAAAACTTACTATGTCTAATATATGTGCTTTACTCACACATTGTATCTTCTGGCTTTGCACAAGTCCATGACCAATCTGTTCGCATGAAATTCTAAAATGAAGAGAAGTCGTAACAAGCTATGAATAATGCAGTAGTCAACATGTTTCTATATAGGGATCCAGAAATGCATTGATTGGCCCGGCTGGGCTAAAAATAGGCCACTCACAATCTTGAGCTGCAACTAACCCAGTGTCTGGTGTACGTGACTGGATGGGCGTACTTAGATTCAACAGACAAGTCACCAGATATCCGGCATGTATGTTTTGAAAAAGAGCCCAGTTTAACTGCCAATTCTCCAAATTTCCAGTGTACGTGACTTGGTGTCGAGCCAAGTTTGTCAACTGCTAACAGCACGTGTTAGCTGTGTGGCGTTGTAATTTTAATATGAGAACTCCCACCTCTTTACCCATCAACTAGACTTATATAACGAGGGAACTCAGCAAGTATGGTTGACTATTACATCCGACACTTCCACGAGAGGTCCTGGTATGGACTTGGAAATAATAAGCTAGCATAGTGGACTATTATATCCGACGAGAAGTCCTTGTCTGTGCTTGGACGTAATAAGTCAAGGATGGTAATACATAAACTTTATATATTTTAATGATTATTTAGAATTTAAAGGACCTTTAAAGGGTTTGATTGTTTTGAACACTTAGATTAATTATGTAATTGAAATAGTTCAGTGCAGGCGTCTGTAATTTCTCAAAAGTAGATTTATTGTTGAAAGTAAATTTCTTTATGAAACATTTAATGTTTTCTTTTGCCGCTTGGGCACTAGTATCTTTGTCATTTTAGAGATAATAATAGATAGCCACTTTTGATTATTTTTCTAGCTTGGAATATTTAGTATAATATAAATTTTATTGCTCTTGTAGTTACCAATAATTGTTTGAACTTTAAAATTTGATAACGTTTCTTTTATAGGTAATATTTTGTAGATGTGTTTTCTTTGAAGTAATTCATTCTTGTTGGTTTATAAGTTTTAACTTTAACATTTACCGATTCATTTAGTGAGAAATTACAAGTATTTTAATGTGATATTACTTTGTTTTCTATTATAATGTTATATGTTAACTTGTCGGAATCTTCTCTCTATTACTTCAAAGGTGGTTGAAGTAATAGTCCCACAGAAGTTTGAGTTATGTAGGGAAGTCAAACCTTTGTGTATTTTACAAATATCAGAATTATTATTATTATTAGCACCGCGTCTTACTACCCGTTCGGGTTATACGCACTTACGCTAATGTGTAATGGTAGGGTGATTGTGAGATGAAATGAAGGACCTACAGTTTAACGTGGAATCCGAACCACGGTGGAGACCTGGCATTCCTCACATTCACAAGATGTCTTGTCAGAGGTGAAGGAAGGGTTTGGTAATCAGATAAATCTTTGCCGGGACCGGGGATCGATATCAGAATTGATATTTAAATTTGTTTAGTCTGAATTCACAATGATGATTCAGGCGCGTTGTTAATCGTTTAAAAGAGGCTCTTTAAGCTCTCAATTATTATAGTAAGGATTCAAAAGTTTAATGGTTTAAATTATTTGTTTGGTCAGAATTCACAATGGTGATTCGAGCGCTTTGTTAACAGTTTAAAAGCGGTTTTTTAAGCTATTTATTACTATACTAACGACTTTTGATTGTTATTGGGTCTCTTCCAGACTAATTTTTATAAATGAATAATTTACCTTGAGATTGTGAAATATATTCTCAACTGTACTGCGCAAGAGCAGTCTTTGCCATATTTGTATGTTTTTTAACACTCTTCAATTTGCCTTGTGAGGCTATGTATTTTTTATTTACCACTGTTGCTTTTCCTTGAATAGATAATTCAAATTTTTTTTAATTTAAAATTTTTTTGAAATATTAAATTCCTTATAGTTACCGTCCACCCTCTTGTAGGCTATTGTGGCCGTATCTATAAGAAGTGGTAAACGGTACAGAACCACTTGTGAAGGTTGTACAGATGAATGTGTTACATACTTTACTGAACCATCCACGTCTATGGATTTGGACTACCAACTGGGAACGAATGATATGCTACATTTAATTAAGTAAGAATATTTTAATGAGATAATTCATTACCTAAATTTAACCAAAATCTGAATTTCTTGGCTCTCGGCTACAACAAGGAAATTACTTGAAGCTGAGGAATGCCAGGTCTCCACCGTGGTTCGGATTCCACGTTAAACTGTAGGTCCTTCATTTCATCTCACAATCATCCTACCATTACAGATTAGCGTAAGTGCGTATAACCCGAACGGGTAGTAAGACGCGGTGCTAATAATAATAATAATAATAATAATAATAATACTTGAAGCTGGCACTAAATAACATTTTATTAACAATGAAATGAAGTGGGTTCCAAGTATGTCACTATGGCCCAGTATGGGGAAAACTTTAACCGCCTTACGAAATAATTAGGCATTACATTTAATCCTAATGAATGGCTTATATTTATTTGGGTGTCAAAATTAAATTTGAAAGCAGTATTTCTGCCTGATTGGATATATATTATATATATTAGTTCTTCCTATTCAAGCCACTGACTAGAAAGAAACAAATTAAAGGTATGTCGAAGATTATGAATGCAGTATGGCACCGAGACTCTTTTGGACCGTCGGTGGTGTTCTTAAGGTCATACGAATACTTACAAGCTTACAGGGAGGTTTCACAAAATACTTTTTTTTATCCCTATATGTTTGTGGGACAGTCAGGCGACGGCAAAGCAATATATTGTGTGATAACAGGAAAAAGAAGTTGATATCTACGAGGAGGAAGAAATGTAAATATGTCCGCCTGGTTGAAACAAAAAATGTTATTTTTAAAACTTTACATAGCTTGGTTTAGTGAAGAATTTTGTTAGAGGCTAAGATAAAATAGGAAGTGGATTCACATATCTCAGAAAAGTTTTTTCAATATAACATATGCTAAGCTTAAAGAAACGATTGTTATTGGTCCCCAAATAACAAAACTTATGAAATACGTTGTACTAGAAATGAAGATACAGAATACTGAAATGACAGCTTGGCTTTTGTTTAAAGCCGTACTAGTGTGCATGTATTTCTTGGAAATAGGATAGAGGACAATTATGAATCTCTGGTCTTAATTTTGCGCACATTGCTATAAATATACGGAGTGGCGAATGTCTTTGAAAAATTAAGTTTCTACCTTTACATTATGGTTTTTTCTTAATAATTTGGGAGCTGTAAGTCATGAAAAAGGACAATTGTTTCATCAGTATATTTCCATGATGGAAAAAGAGTTATCAAAGTCACTGGGATAGTGCCATGATGGGAGAAAATGGTTGGTTTTTTAAGAGTGTACTGCAAGCCGTAGTATCACTTTAATTGAATAGAATGCACATTATACCTGCACGATAATATAAAATAATTTAATTTATATTTTAACATAAAAAAGTAAATGATGAAGATTGAATGATAAATAATGCAATTGTATGGTACTAGGAATTGGCACTTCTTTGAAATTGTAATTTGATCATATATTTTAATGTAGACGCGACATAGAAAAATTAATGGCATTTTTGGAATCAGCACATCAATTTCTTTTTTTAATCAGCCACATTTGTCCCGGAGTAATTTTTTTTGTTGGCTAGTGCTATTAGCGTTTTTGTGTTACACTCCACCAGGGTGATTATTAGCATTAATTTGGTTACACGCTACTAGGGTAAATATTAGCGCTAGACAGGGAGGCCATATTGAATTTTAAAATAATTCTCTAAGGTTTTCGATTACTTTCTTGGATTTACACATGCTATAAATGTGTTGGTGGTTATATTGAATTTACAGCCTGTCAAGAAATATTAAAACCTGTTGGAACACTTTTGAACATGTCGGTACATGTTGTAAGGTTTAGGAGGGGGTGGGGCGTCGATGTGGCAACATCACCCTGGGGGACTTTGATGTTGTTCTAAGGTTTAGGAGGGAGGTGGATGATCCAAACTATTTGATCAAATAATTTGCTGTAAAGTTTGCTAGACGCTCATTGGCTGCAAGGTTTAAGGGGAAAGCTGGGTAGGGGTAGGGATGAGGTGCAGCAATGGAGGAGAAGGAATAGGGCATCTTAGGGGAGGGAAAAGAGAGGGTGAGTTGATGTGGTAATTTGTGGTAATCGCCACCAACACACACACTCGGTACGCATAATTCTTGGGACCGCCAGATACAAAGGCGCTAATGTAGCTTCCCGGACCGTAATCCTGAAGTTTGTCAGTGAAGTCACCTAAAAAGTCTCTGGTTGGTGGACTCCAATCGACGGGGTGTTCTATGAATAGAACGCTATCTGTATCATGATACAAAACGTGGTCTTCCAATTGTTCAAGGATGCTGTATAGGCGAAACCTAGCCATAGCAGTCGTGTAGCATGCAACTGCCACACTCGTGTTAGGGTTAGGGCGCAACGCGTCACGCGCATCCTTGTAATTGAGGAACATAACCTCCACATTAACATCAATGACGCTGTCCACGGTGATGTAAGGATCTGTCAGGTACTTGTGGATGCCTTGATAGTCGTTAACAACGAATACGTGTGGTAAATCGGGTATTTGGTCCAAACTTTCCCCATAGTGAATTTAAAAATAGTTTAGCCAGAGTGCGGAGATCAGGATTTTTACAAACAGAGCCGAAATCGAGTTTTACCCCTTTCCTTTCCTCATAATTTTGGATATAGGCTAACTTTTCCTCTAGTGAGGTACATCACTCTGACCATCCGTTGGCTTCTTGTTTAATTTTCAAAAAAGTATCAATGTATCCGTGAAACAAGCCACCAGAACGTGTCTAAAGATCGTAAACACATACATTGTACTCCCACACTTCGTGTACTGCTTCAATGGTGTAGCCTTTCTCAACGGTTTTCCGGATCTAGTCAATCAACCAGACTCCTGTCAACCAGCGATCTTTTTTGTCGTTGTGCTGACACGCACCTTGGTTTTTCTCCTCCCCGCATTTCCTGCACAAGATGAACATTAGTTTGGCGTGCATCCGTGTAGGCAATATCGGCATGAATAAATCCCGAGGAGGCGTCACTGTAACTTTGGCTATGCCTTATACTTGATTTATATACGGACAGTTTGGTTCCAAGTAAATTTTGGGGTGGCCGACTGCGTATTGTTTGTACTTGCAAACGTAAGTATACAATGAACACACATCCAAGTAATTGATCTTCTCTTCACAAGAAAGGTCTGCTTCGTGGAAGAGCTTGATACAATTTGAACGCCCGCAAAAGAATGCATCCCTGGGGCCGAGGAGCTCCTTGGTATACACCTCGTGCCAGAGTACAAATTGTTTCACGTCCTTGTCTGTAAGTTTTATCGCATTAAACATACACTCCCACATCTCTATGACCGTGTAGCCGGAATTCTTAAACCTTTTCAACACAAGCCATGGTCGCTTCATAAGGCGTCTCCATGGTCTCATGGGGACTATTTTTGATAGGGGTTGACCTGTCAGGATAACAGAGAGGGCACCCATGCCAACAACAGCTCCAGAACTGAAAGACGGTGGTGGTATCTCCAGCTTTAACAACGCCATCTACACGTCGCCCTTACACATATTCCTCCCGGCCGCTACCCGCATAAGAATAGAGGCTTCGCGTTGATGGGCCTTTCAGCAGAGCCATTGTACAGTGACGTGCGACTGTTGGTCTGCACACTGGTAGCCACCGTTAGGGATAATACCGATAGTATTCTCCTTAAGATGACTTCGGCGGTAAACCAACATGGCTGCTCCATCTATCGTACATGCCTCTCTGAAAGGATCCACCTTTGCTTTCTCCATGAGCATGTCCCTAAACTTCAGGAAGAACTTCAGTAGGCTCTCTACATGTTTCAAACAATACAGTTCCAACTTGCGTTTAAAATCAAAGACATAATTTTCTTTGACCAACGCGTCATGCCAATTCTCAAAGTGCTTCTTTCCCTCAACTGAGATCTCACCGATGCCGTAGTCCTCCTTTGGCGGTAAGGGGCCCCTATACTCCGCGTTTTCTTTTTTGTTTAAAAAATGGGTGAAATGTCCCTTGCCCAAATACTCTTCCAAGCCGAATGTTTTTGGCATTTTGGACAACGACATTAGGAGAAAGTTCAGCGAGTTAATAAAATGGAGTGGGCCGTAACTCATGGACATGATTTTCCCACCGTTCATTATGAGCTCTGGAGTCCATTTTTTAAACTCCATCATATATTTTAAAATAAAATTACCATCATAAGCTTTCGCATTATGGCCTAAGAGGGTGATATCCTTAAATGTTGATACTTTAATTTGCTCTATAAATATGAAAAATTGGGCCATTGTCGTATTAAACTTGTACATGCGAGTCCTATCGCCCCAACATTCAGTGAAATGATGGTCATTTGCATCTATATGAACGCAAGCCTTGCAACACGTCTGCACGACACAGAGGTTAGGTTCGTGCAAGTAAGTGTTGACCGCACTTTGAAGAAGAGTTTCTTGTCTGCATTAAAAATCATAGAATACAAACATGAAATTGCTCTTTTCAATTGACTGCTTTGATGGGGCCGGCTTCATATAACAGAAATGACCAAAAGGACGATGGGTCTCGAATACTCTACAAAAAGTTTCATAATACCTATATGAATAATTTGATTTTTACTAACTGAAAAATTGCCCGCATACCTCGCAAACCTTTTTGACATCACAGACCGACCTGTGACCTCTGCAAAAACCGGGACGTTTATGGTTAACAAAACATGTCAGGTTTGTGAACCAACGCCTGCAATCTTTACAGACCACAGATCGGCCACCACTACAAACCGCTTTAGCGTAGCACTTTTTGAACGTGGATTCACATTTGTGCTCGTTTTTATGATAAAACGGCACACGGCACTCACAGCAAAAGTACCCGCGCCTAAATGCAGCTGTTAAGGATGTTATGACATCAAAATGGTTTTGCTTATCGTCGTGAAAATACAAATCATGGTTGCCCTTAAAGGAATGTTCGGAGGGAGTAGGCCCCTCATATAGGACCTGTCTCCCCCAGCATTCCCTGAACACGGTGATTTTGTATTCGTAGAGGTATGTTTGACATTTTTTCAGCTCGGTTAGCCCACCAACTTTTAAAAGATTCACACGGGCATCACAGCATAGTTCCTCTGCTTTGAGCTTTTGAATAGGACGACCCATTTTTATTTGTATAAAGGTGTTCACATCCATGCATCCTGTTTCTCTTTTAATGTCACGTATAGCTTTGGCGACAACCAATGCACGGGCAAGACAAAGTGTGTCGCCACTTTGAATCATAATTGTCACATGGTTTTAACTGCTTTATGTGCTAGTGGGAGAGAGTTTGTCACATTTATGATTACCCCTCCCGCGTGGCTCTTTAAAGTGCTGAGTTTAACGTACAGTGGTGCTGTACTCAAAAACAAAATATTACTTTGGAGCACATGACTTACGTTATCAAGCACGGCTCGAGCATCTAACTGATCTGCTCGCCTAAATGAGACATATACAGGGTTCAACGTCGAGTCCGTGCTATTCAAAAGTAAGCCAACATGGTCATCGGCGCTGCAACCAATTGAGCAAATTATTAATTTGTTCTTCAAGCCAGCTTAATGCGTCACGATCGCTTGCTGGAGCACCAAGATGTACAGTAATTTATCTACCAGTATAAAAAAAACACCTCAATTGTTTAACTCTCTCTACGACGATCCGAAGAGGGACACCATTTGACAGGGCCCCACCTACCTGGTTTACCGGACCACTAAATTTCGATTGCGGGGCTGAAGATGGTCCCGCCCCCACCATATCAGCGCCTTGAAGGGAGGCCGTGATCCCCATCTGCCACACCGCAACTTGAACTCGAACACCGTCTCCCTGGCTCTGAGGCGATGCTCCTGCATTGAGGTGATGGGGATTCGCTGCCGTTGGCGGTGGGTGTATCGTGTGGCCATTTGCTGCCTCCAATTGAACTATAATGTAAAAGCACGTGTCAAAGTAAGCACTTTTAATAAAATTGTTCCAAACATGGGCGTATTTTTTTTCTCTCTTTAAAATGTATGATACTTTTCAATTTCAATCTACTTTCAGTATTAATATAATATGTTATAATTTTTTCTAAACATAATTGCTTTAACTGATATCAACTTTCACAAAGTGTGTGTAATAAAATACACTTGAACCTTAGTACATCTACAAATACACTCCAGGGCCGCTAATTTATCACTATGAGGGGTTAATCCTGCATTTTCATCTATGCCGAGAATCGATCCTGGGATCCAATCGCAAATTGTGTGTAATGAATACACTCGAACCTGAGTGCAACTACAAAATACAGTTCAGCGCAGTTAATTTAACACTATGAAGGGTTAAACCTTCATTTTCATCTATGCCGAGAATCGATCCCGGGACAACATCGTAAATTGTGTGTAATAAATACACTCGAACCTTATTACAACTATAAATACATTCTAAGGCAGTTAATTTATCACTATGAAGGGTTAAACCTACATTTTCAGCTATGCCAAGTATCGAACCTGGGACCTTTCACAAAGTGTGTGTAGTAAATACACCCTAGGACAACTACACAATTTAGTCCAGGGCAGTTAGTTTATCACTATGAAGGGTTAAACCTACATTTTCATCTATGCCTAGAGTTGAACCCGGGACCTTTCACAAAGTGTGTGTAATAAATACACCTTAGTACAACTACAAAATTTAGTCCAGGGTAGTTAAACCCTCATTTTCATCCCCTGTTTGGAATCGAACCAGTTTCCCTTTTCTAGGCAAAAATTTAGGGTTTGTCTCTCTCTCTCTCAATTTAATTATCGGCTAAATCAACAATATAATTTCTCCTGGATACCTTTTAGAAACACATAATTAAGGCCAGAGCAATAAATTTAACACTATCAAGGGTTAAACCTACATTTTCACCCATGTAGGGAATCGAACCCGGGACCTTTCACAAAGTGTGTGTATTAAATACACCCTAGGACAACTACAAAATTTAGTCCAGGGCAGTTAAACCCTCATTTTCACCCCATGTTTGGAATGTAACCAGGGTTCCTTGTCTAAGCAAAAATATAGGGTTTCTCTCTCTCTCAATTTAATTAGTGGCTAAATAAACAATATAATTTATCCTGGATGCCAGTAAGAAACATATAATTTCTCCCTTTTAAATCCGTATTAATGTCTGAAACAGGCTTTCAACTCTATATGTTGACCCGATAAGCAAGTACAACCACACAAACACACACACCTGTATTAATGTTCGAAACAGGCTTTCAATGCCTTCTGTTGGCCCGCTAAGCAAGCACAACCCCCCCCACACACACACACACGTCATAAATGAAATAAAGTATTTACAGGGAATACATGTATTCACACAAATTGGCAAAAATATAAAGTGGACAGAAATAAGTTTACTCTTGGTGGGAATAATTTTGTTTTAATTTATAACCGTTACTATATTTTATTCATAAAATGTTAAGACTATAACATCCACAAACCCTGTCAGCTGTATGATAATTTATCAAACCAGCCGTGTCGGGAAATGAACCCGGGACCAATAATTTACTATACAGACCAGCTATCGAATGCGCTGAGGTGATGGCTTAATATTTGATCCAGCACATTGTAAACGTGAATTTAATAAGTGGCTAAAGCGACTATTATAATTTTCTTTCTTTGACGACCTTCTCGAAACGGCCAGCTGACAAAAGGATAAGGTATGCGGCCGAAATAACGGTGGTTTGGGAGAAAAAGAGCAAACATAAATAGTCTATTTTCAACTAGTGGCTATAGTTACTTGTAGACGGTACTTACATATCAGCCGATCTATCGCGTCCAATTCACCCCATTAATCGGGGAGAAAATTTCCAATGGCGTCTGTGGGGGTTTGCGGCCTGTAGAGGGGTTCTGGTGAGAGGATGATGGGGGGTTGCGTGAGGAAGTCGGGGGCTGGCCTGAGGACGCCGGCGGTGTCGGCAGTCTCCGGGGGGCGGTGCGAGCACACCAGTCGACGAACCCGCTGCGGGCATTACGTCTCCCCTCAAGAGGGAATCTAGTTCGTTGGGATCCCAATAGTCTGAAATTAAATAAATACATATTAATTACCATTTACGGGGAAAAAATACTGGCAAGTCTCTAAAATGTATCGTAGGCCAGTAATTACCCATGGAACAGTCGTTTTCCGCAAAGCAAATCCCGTCTTCGGTAAAATACAACAACTGGTCCAGGCTATTGGGTGCCACAGGTTGAGCCGCCTCACCAAGCGTTGGGGTCTTGGCATCTATCAGAGAAGAAGAGAATACCGCTTTACATCAAAGACGTAATAAGCAAAATAGTAACCATTACAATATACAAAACGGTTTAAAACATACCTGAATTCATCCAAATTTCCAGCGTTTCGAAACTGATCTTGATGATTATCGGAGCCAATCACAAATTTAAATGACCGACTGTAATGATTTCGAGGTCTATTTATAGGGACTTCAAAGGGCATGCCACCTGTAATGGCGGCGGTTACCCTATATACACATCAGCGCACAAGACACTTGGTAAGTCCCGTTATCCACCAAACACCTTCTAGCTGCCACTAAGTATGGACGTGCTGGGCAAACGCTCGGATATGTCTGTTCATGCAAATGTGGGTACATTTTGGCGCAGAATGAATAGAAAGTGCGGGTACACAAGGACGATATTAGCGGTGCTAGACCTCGGGTTGTGGGTACCCCATGGCACCGCTCTTTAACTACAATATGATCTCTCAGCACTTATTTACTCTTGCATAAAGAGCATAGTATGAGTGGCAGCTAAATACAGCTCATTTCAAGCCCCCCTGTTAATTTTTCGATAACAGATAGCGTGACAATCTCGAAATCATCAGGAGGGAGAAACAGAATTATATATTGCGTATGATAATTATTTTTTGTTAAGCCAAAAGTCCCGGGTTCGAATCCCGTGTTAATAAATGAGTATTATTTTCATGGCGTGAGCTGTAACACTACAAGGTTATTTGGTTTGGGGTGCATTCAAAGGACTTTGACACCGGTAGTTATGGCGGGAGGAGGTTGTGGGTTCGAATCTCGCTTGGGGGATTTTCTACTCTCCAGAAATGTTGGAACACATCACCTCCATGGATTTAGGACGCAAATGTGTTGAGGTCGGGGATTGCTAGATACCGTCTAACAATCTTAGTGCAAGGGATCTAGGTTTGAATATCTGTCTGTCTCTCACGAAAACACCTTGTTGGTGGTTAAGTAATAGCTTTGGCTACCACATTCGATGAGCTCAAGAGGTTGAGACCATATAACAGGACAATAAGGAATTACCGAGTCTACAATGGGGTCGATGCTATTAACAACATGGCCTACGGTTAAAACCAGATGTTTAAATTGGATATTTTCGAGTCCATGAACTTTGGGGGTTGGTGGCGGGAAAAAGATAAAGGAAGTAGAAGAGGGGGTCATAACGAGCTGTGGGGAAGTGTAAGGAAGTCCAACAGGGAGCAGTTGTTCATTCTTCACCCCACTGGCATCAGAAGAGCTTCGTGCTCCACGCTCGACGCCGCGGACACAATGCTAGTAAATAAACTACAAAGCCCCTAATCCTTGCCAATAATTAATTAGCAATCATTAATAATTAATCATCAAGAACCATAATGTCCGGGGGATTGTAGGGGAGGACATTTCGTATCCATAACTTTGGAAAAGAGGCCAGTAGGAGGGGAAGGAGTCAGGAGGAGGGGAGGGGGCTATTTATAGCAGCCAATAAGAGATCGAGGAGGCGTGGTAACGTGACTAATTTCAGCCAATCACAGCCTGTTTTAGGTGGTCAGGACCACTACTTGTGTGTATTAATGCTAATGTTTGGGATGACTAAAATAAATGAGAAAAATGCACAATTGGACCGTTAAATACAGGTATTTCTTGTTGTACGCAGTTACATGTTAACAATAATAAAACAAACAGTTTTATCAAAGTCATAACAAAAAGGTTAGATAGTTGAGGATAGTTTTAATGATTTTAAAACTTTTGAAATACCAATTTCATAAGACTAATACCATAGCATTAGAATATTTTCCTTTAGGTAGCCGGCGCCTTTAATTGAATATTACGAATATTTTAAACTAACACATCAACATTCACTTGGAACTGTAGTTTAAAATATCACAGTGAAAACCTTATGATGTTATTTGCCACCCTACCTTGTATTTCCCTATTTTTTTCTACTTTGGTGAACAAATTCTAATTTAATTTCGTGTGAAATCTTCGGAGTTCATCAGCTGATTCCCAGCCTGACTAATGACAATGTTTACATATATTAAATTAAGTAAAAGGACGGAGGGAACAACGTAAAACATTGTTTTAAATCATTTAAATAAGGAATTTTGATTTAAGGAAGAACACTTACCTTTTATTAAGCATATTAATTATCCATTTAAGAAGTGTGATTGACTGTGTTTATTTTGAAGGTAGGCCATCTTTGTTTTTAACGCATGGGCAGTGCTATCAAACGAGTGAGGAGTGAACTTCGTGATTTGGAAGGAAGAAAAAACGAGCGCGATTTTTAATTTTGACAGAAGGAAATATACATTTAATTCTTTATAAAAACATTATTCTTATTCAATTGGCTATATTTAAATACTTATATTAAACCTACATTTCATTTTTATTTTATCACTAGTCTATAGCCAACAATTCATTTTCGTTTTTATTTATATATAGTTTGTTTTCTCTTTGGACTTGGAATAGAACATTTTTAAATTTGAAAAGATTGGAAGGTTTTAAATAGTAGAGGGGAGTTCTTGCTGGTTTGGTGGTCCAAGATGGAGCCAAATGAATGTGGGCTCCCAATTTAAATTATTTTTATAGTGGTTAAAAATTGAAAGATTAAAGTGAAGTTAGTAAATAAAGGAAGCTAAGAGAGTGTGTAAGAGCTACAATGTTTAGGCTCATTTAAATTGTGGAAGAATTTCAAGTGAAACAAAATTTATGAAGGTGGTGTTTTCAGTATGGACTACTTATACATGGGTGAGGTCAAACCAACTCTTCAACTTTTGATTATTGTAATCATTTCTTTTCTTTTTCCTAAATAAACCAGAACTCTTTTATTTCCAGCAGGACAGACTAATACAAAGAATTATTTAACATGTTATTTTATGTCTAGTTATTAATTTTATTTATTGTATCTATATATTTTTTCTCTTCTTATGGTCTCAACAATACTGTGCTATACTTTATTAAATTAGAATTATAATTAACCGGAATTCCATAGGTAGGATTTGGATGTGGACAAAAGGGAAACAACAATAAATTCACAAAAGTGCCAACAATTGTTTTTTTTATATATTTATTTTTATTTGTAGCCTTAATTACATTTTCTTCAACAATCCATTTTTTTAAAATCTAAATTGTTCATGTTTTTTTTAGTTTTAAGTGCACCCAGTGGTCTCGAGGTTGAGAGTCGTTGTGCCACTGAGTTGATAGCCGAGGTAAATGTATTGTTCCTTGTGATTATTATTTTTCCCCTAGATACCAGGGGTGGCGCCCAACAAAAACACGAATCGTATAGATAAAGAAATATATTTTTTCTTTTAAAACTTTTATTTTATTATATTATTATATATTATTATATATAAATATATATATATTTTTTATTACAACCTCTACCTATATAATCGCCTTAACATGGGGTGAATAGGGACAGTTTTTCTAGTTTTCGTTCACCTCTGTACTTTTAAACCAATTAGTTTATATCAGCCCAATAAATTTTATCACTACCACAAATTGTTTATGTTTATATTTTCTACGTGAAAAAAAATTTGTTATATTACTATGACTTTACCTATACATTTCTTAAGACGGGTCCCTATTCACCCCAATGTTGGGGCCAATAGGTACATGCATCCTATTTTAGCTTAATGTCCCTATTCCAGTTCCTATTATCAGGGACACTATTAATCTTTTAACAGAATATTGCCAGGCCTCCACCGTGGTTCGGATTCCACGTTAAACTGTTGGTCCTCCATTTCATCTCACCATCACCCTACCATTACACATTAGCGTAAGTGCGTATAACCCGAACGGGTAGTAAGACGTGGTGCTAAATAGTAATAATAATAATAATAATAATAATAATAATAATAACAGAATATTTTTTTAAATTCAAGTAAAAATACATATTACAACATAATACTGGACCCAAACTCATCACAAATAACTAAATTTATGTCTTCCCCTTCTTATATCCGGTGGGCTCAGAGCTGCCATCACTTGTGCCTGCTACGTTTCACATTCCGACACAATCTCTGGGAGGGGCAAGCTTTGTGTCTATAAAGAAATTAAAGAGTCTAATCTATACCTGGCATATTGTCTTTGAACTAAGCAATTCTCGTGCCCTCTCTGTCCAAGTGATATTTCAAAAACATCGGATATCAAATGTACTCAATGGGTAACACCAATCACAACACGTTAACATGCACTGCACCATTTCATCTTCAAAATCAAAAGATAAAACATGTTTGCCCACCTTTTTTCTCTATAGCTATAACACCTCTAGTTGTATTGGCTACATATCTTTTCCACAACATTAGGGTTCAATGGTAAATTGATTTTTGAGTGAGGGTCTCTTATGTGGTTTCTTCCCACTGTCCTTATTGACCCCAGATTCTAGGTTAGAGATTAACACTTCTCTTAAAAAATAAATAACTTGCGATTCAATTAAACAACATTATCGGTAACTTTTAAAATAACTTAATATTCGTGAGAAAGTTGAATGATGCAAAAACCACAAAACTTCAACCACTTTGATTAGTTCACCAAACAAATTTTATAGATAAGCTTAAATGGCGTGAAAACATCAGTTGATTGACAGATATACCAAGCTAACAAATAAAAATGCCATTGCTCACTTTATGGCTTATTGGATGAAAGGATGTTTTAGGAAAACATAATTTTCCTTCACAAGAAGAAGTTTCTCTTTGTTGAAATTGAGTAAATTAATGATGAGTTTTTTCTTATTTGTGTCCCTTTTCCCCCCTGCGACCTTATTCACTCCATTTTACGGTAATTTTTAATTTGAAAATAGTTGACAACCATGTTATTAAATGAGAAACTGATCAAAATTTGGAGGCTATAACTTGATTAAAACAAAATTAAAAAATATTGCTAGTTCAGTTGTAATTTCAGAGTAGCCCTGTGTGCTGGTGGCATGACCTTGTGCACGCACATTCCAGTAAGGACAATTATCTTTACTGTAAAGTTTGGTGTATGGGGGGGGGGGGGAAGGTTTGGAANTTGATAACATTGGAGATGCAGGATGTAGGGGCAGAAGTTAAATATTCCTGTATGAAAGGAGCTTGGAAAAATATTTGGCCTGAAGTTTCTGATTCTCATGATTTTGATCCTGAACACAAATTTTCCAATTCAAGATATGACATAGTTTACATAGCAAGATGTTGAATTTAAGGGCACACACCAGACAAATGTTGATGAATTGCTCCAATCCCACTCAACAGAACTCACCAATGAAGATTTTTTAGAAATGGAGAGTGGCACAAATAATGGAGTGGAAGAGCCTTATGTTGTTGATCCTATCAAACAACTTTCAACCAAACAATTTGCTGATTTCTTAAGCACAGTGTATTAGAATCATTGAAGATAATGAGCCTAACATGGATAGAAGCACTAAAGCTGCCAGAGAGATTCAGAGTTCTTTGGCTTGCTACAAATAACTTTATAAAGAGAGTAAGAATGCTGCCCGTCAGCTGAGTCTTGACCATTTCATCCAAAAAAGTTAAAAATCGTCAGTCTAACAAACATGGGTCTTTACGACAGCAAGAGCTTACCATCCCAAGGCCAAGAAAGCAATATTTCACCGTCCAAGGGCTGTCAGAATAGCAAGAGCCTACCATCCGAGGACCTTCAAGAGAGCAAGAGCCTATCATCCAAGGGCCTTCAAGAGAGTAAGAGCCCACCGTCCAAGGGCCTTCAAGAGAGCACGTGCCTACCATCCAGGGGCCTTCAAGAGAACAAGAGCCTACCACCCAAGGGCCATCAAGCGAGCAATAGCCTACCGTCCAAGGGTCTACAAGAGATCAAGAGCCCACCATCCAAGGGCCTTCAAGAGAGCAAGAGCCTACCATCCAAGGGACATCAAGAGAACAAGAGACTTCTGTCCAAGGGCCTTTACGAGATCAAGAGACTTCCGTACCAGGGTCATTAAGAGAGCAAGGGCCTTCAAGAGATCAAAAGCCTATCGTCCAAGGACCTTCAAGAGCCTACCATCCAAGGGCTATCAAGAGAGTAAGATCCTACCATCCCAGAGCAGTCAAGAGAAGCAAGAGCCTACCACTCAAGGGCCTTCAAGAAAGCAAGAGTGATACTCCATATTTGCCAGATCCAGTTAATTTATCATTCGATTGAAAATTAACAGTTAGTATAATTGTAGCATTGTATTAAATAAATTAAATAAAAATTGCATTTGTTTACAAATTTCAGGGGATTTAAGATTGACAATAGGTGCAGGCTACCATATTATTGTAATAGTTAGATAAATTGAATCAGTCATTTGAAAAAGGAGTCAAGTCCATTGGTGTTAGTTGTGACTTACCCTATTTTTCAAATGGCTGATTCAATTAATAAAAATTGCATTCATTTACAAGTTTTAGGGTTTTATTTACTTTTTCCCTATCTCAACAATGTGAAAATCAATTCCCTTTACGTGTTTTCGTGCTTTGCGATTATTTATCAGAATCAATCACTCACAGTGAGAGGGACAGTTGTATTACATTTTTCTGTGTTCTTTTTTAATCTCAAAAATGTTAACCCCTATAAAAGCACATACTTATTTTTACCCCCCAAATAAGAACGTTCCTGTGCCACTGGATGTGGGGATGTAAATCAATTGTTAAATTAAAATACTTTCTAGTCGTAGAGCCATAAGCCGTATGCCATCATTAGAAAACTGACGCTCTAACAATTGAGCTTGAAAGGCTCAGGGAATAGTATTATATTCATCCCTTTCCTGTTGTAAATTTACGAATAAAATAACAAATTAGTTACCATTAATAGTGTTTCTATCTGGCTTATCTAAAGAAATACGTAGAATAAACAGTCATAATAGTGTCACAGAATCACAGTTGTCTAGTAGTAAATTTAGCAACGGTAGTTATTCTGAGGGATTGAGAGGAATACTGTATATTCATATTTCTCTATAGAGAAAATATTGCCATTACGCTACTGGCTAATGACGATATAAACTATCTATTTTTTTTGAAAAGGAGCAATTTACTGTCCATGTGCTAACAATTTTTCAATTGAATCATATTTTAACTAGAATAATATTTACTGAAGGCCTTTAGGTTCGCCTATTCACAAAATAACAATTGCTTGTTTACCAAAATGTTGATATTCGCATTCTAGCCATAAACATAATACTTTATCAATTGGTTTAGTATGACCATGTATTGTTCTTTGTTGTATGTTTTTAGTCAAACATAGCTGATTTGATTGTGCAAAGCAAAACAGTTGTAGCTTGTTTATTCTCCAATACATGTGAGTTGCATCTGGCACTCCACGACTCCCGACTAAGCTTAACTTACAAGAACTGACTAAGTGATGTGTTCGTAACTATACATTTCACTCTAAAAACATGAAGCTAATGTTTTTTATTTTCATTCTTATTTTATCAATCATTATAAAAGTGAATGGAGAAAAGGAAGTTAGTCAATACTTTTATAAAGTAGATGAAAACTACAAGTGTATACGAGAGTTGGCGTATGGAGTAAATATATTTAGTACTAATAACTTCCTTAAGTGATATCCTAAGTTTACATTATTAATAATGAACTTTGTATTGCTATTTTTGATAAAAGAATTACTTGTAATATAAATTTAATAGTCGGTTGACTCAGTCTTTCAAATAAGAAATAACGTTGACAACTCTTTACTGTTTATTTTTTTATTTTCAATAATTACTCCTAAAGCTCGAATAGTAATTACTTATTTACAATTAATATATATATATATACATATATATATATACTTACCTTCATTTCACTATAATAAAATGTCTTTATTTATTTTGATCCATAAACTGCCAACCCACCATTATTATTATTATTATTATTATTATTATTATTATTATTATTATTATTATTATTATTATTAGATGATGATTTTAAAGCTATCTGCTTTAGAGAGTTGTTTATTCCGGAACTGATATGATCTTAATTTCATTTATGTTTTTGGATGCTTATAGCATCTGGCTGTAATTTAAAGAACTAATTTCCCCTAGCGGAATATATTTTTATTATCGTTTGGATTTTTGGTGCAAAATTTAAACTTAATTTTAAAGAGGATTTGTGTTTATTTTTCAAATCATAATATTAAGTGATTTTTACAATAGTACTATCTTTCATTGTCTAAATGGTTAAGATATTGTTTTTATTAATTGTAAATCTCGGCAACTAATGCTCTCAAAGGCCAGAAGTTAATTTTAAAAAGAAAGAGAACATGTTTGTTAATTGTTAATGATTTTTTTTTACTCGCAAAAATTGTTAACAAAGATAAGGATGGACTCCATTTGGGCCATCATAATTTATAATTTTTCTATAATTAAACATCATTTTGGAAGCAAAAACTTATTTAAAAGTAAGGAATAACCTTCAGGAGATATGTGAGGTGTAAAACCTAGTATATACATATTTATATAAATTGTTACCGAAGGCTGAGATCACCAAATTACATTATTGGGCGAGACAAAATAATTCATCCATCATTATCCAACTATTAGAAGTGTCAATCTATTTTTTTTTTAAGAAATCAATATTTTAATCTAATACAAAACCTAAATTAAACCTGTTATTTTATAATTTCATTTCAAGGAATATTTCTGTAAAAATTCATAATTTTATTTTCTGTTTTGTCATCATATTTCAAGTGTTGCTTCACAATACTTATATTAATTTTATATTATAGGAGGCATGCCTTATTAGGCAGTGTTTATTTATTTAAAAAAAATTCCACAATAATTACAATCACTATATAAATTTCATGGTGTAATTGGTTTATACGTAATTTTAATGTACATGGTAATTTTAACATTGTGTCCCAAGTATAAATATTTTCTGTTAGTTGGATGTCCAAACCAGGAATAATATACTCCGGGGAGTTATTTGGTGTAAGTGTCCAACAATTAAAAAAAAAACTTTAGGTAAAGTCCAGGGGTCCTGAGAGAAGAGGTTTTCGTATCACCACTGAGCAATTTCTGGGGATTTACTTATTTAATAAAAACCTACCTACCTCAGAAAACAAAAGGGGTTGGTAGTTGGCGCCCAATATTATATTAATTTTAAAAAAACATTTGTTTATACCTAAGCTTAAAAATTATATTTTTTTACCACAACTTGCTTCATTCTACTGAAAAATATCAATTTGTTGTACTATAAAGATCCAAAAATCTTTAGTTTTTATATCTTAATTAGGACTGCCAATTTTTGAAATAAAAAATATTCTCGAAGCGAAATAAATAACAAAGTTTCAATTATTTGTAAAATTTCAAGTTTTGTGACCTCACTCTTTCACTTTGTCATTATTGTTGTGAAATATTAATACATCAGTTATCTATTCCTATTTCAGTGTAAGGTTAGCCGAGATTGCTGCTACCGGAATTATTGTGTTCCCACGAAAAATCATGAAAACGTTTGCATTAGATGTAAGTATTAATGCATGGCTAATCCATATTAGTGCTATTCTTTAAAAATTATCTCAGATTGTATACTTTTTATTTATAATAAATTGCCAACTGGCCTAACTTTTAGGTTTGGAATTTGTTTCGTTAAAGAAAGTAAATAAAGGACTATCAGTACCTAGGCTGTCAAAGAGGTTTATAGACTATTTGTTTTTTTGAATAAAGCCTTATTCAACCTTATAATACAAAAAAAATTAAGGTTTTGATTATATTTTAAAATATTTGTTAATCTGAATTTCAAATGCTACACTATTTACTATACTATATCATAAACTAAAACTAGTTACCATGGCAACAACGGAATCTTAAGATTCACTGCACAAACATTTTTATAGCAAATTATCTTATAATTATGTTTGTTAAATCATTACCGTTAAATTTAATCTATATAAATATATTTAAAATTCCAAACTATTAATTCTCTTGATTTATATATTTCCAATAGCATTAATTAGGCCTATACTAGTTCTATAAACATTTCAATAGAGGTTCGAGTCTCGGTCGGGTGTGTTGCGGGTGGTTTTTTCCTCCATGCAAATTCGGGCACACATCCTCTAAATATAAACTTCATAACCCCTAAAATGATTAGCTTAAATAGTACATAGGCGTACAACCCGAACGGATAGAAAAACGTGGCGTTATAGCCTATATATTAAAAAAATATAATTTACCACAACATTAAAACCAATTAAAGGCTGCACCACATGGAATTTGTCGCTCTTTTGCCTAAAAATTAAGATATTAATTATTTAATCTCATAAATTATGCGAAATGATAATATTAATCAAACAGAAAAATTAAATATGTGCTACTTATGGGAGAAAAGAAAAAGATTATTTTATATAAATCATAACTTTAATGAGTTTGATTAAAATTTGTATTAAAACCTGTATATTACAGACCAAATGGCGTATTTCATTTTCTCAGGAAAATGATTTAGAGGTGTCTACACAGTTGAATATCTCTATATTTGATATCCATGGAACTCTTTGAGATAAGATATAGCTTAACATTACATAGCTGGAGGGCTATTAAAAATGAAATATTGTAACAATACCCCCCACCCCCTGCAACTCCTTGCAGACCATTCAAACCTCACATTGTGAATCGCGAGTTTTATTAGGATATTGGGGTGCAATACCACTCAAATAATTTTAAGATCACACCCAAGATATTCAAGGTTTTTGACATATAATTAATTACAAACTATAGGGTTACAGCTCAAAAGTCAATTAGACTACACCTACACTGGACTCGACTTCGATCCGATCTAACAATACCAGACTTTCCGCCAAGACCGGAAGGAAAGGGCCAGTTTGACTCAAGTTCTGGTGAGGACAGGCACAACTTGAGTGATTCCGATGATGATTTAGAATTATTGTTATTGTATGGTATTAATTCAAGTTTGAAAGTGTCTAGTAAGCGAAAAAAGGACGTTAATATGGAGAGGAGTGAAAGTGAGTAGGTATTTTACTATGTTTTTGCCGTTGCAGGAACATCCGGACAAGTTTAAAGACTATCATTGGAATACCATAGAGACCTATGACAATATTTTAGGAGATTTGGTTACCCTCCCCATCCCATGGGAAAATCTGTCAGGATGTCTTAGTGTGTTTGGTTAAGTAACGTCAAATATTTGTGTATTTTCACTATAGTTGTTCAAATTGACAATATCATTGTGAGAGTGCTGATATATGCATATTATGCCGTATTAATGGCTGAGAATGAAAATGACTTACGTTATTCATTAAATCGTTCGAATGTGGTGACAGGTAGAATGAATATTCCTTTAAATTTCCAAAATTAAGGTGATATTTTACAAGGACGGATCAGGAAATGATTGCCATCTTAGTATAAATGGAAAACTGTTAAAACAAGTGAATAGGGCCTACTTTTGTGTATCTGGGCAGAATGATTTGTAAACATGGAAAAATACATGATGAAATCGATAGACGGATGAGTGCATCTCGGTGAATAGTTGTACGTATGTGTAATATTGATAAGAATGAAGTAGTAACGATTACGAAGTTGTTTTTTTGGACTATATTCGCATTTTCTTACCTGCCTCGTTAGGAAACTGCGTGATTAGGTATGTTTGTACTATGAACACTCATATTTTATTTTATTGCAAAATAAAATGTAAATAAGAAATATCAATTATATTTTAGACTTTGATTAATACAAGTTTTTAAATTAAAAGCTTGATGTTGTTCCTTCGAACATGTGCATCACGGGTAAAAGGAATGGACTCCTCGTAAGACAAAACGACTTTCTAATAACAATCTTTCCTAACCTCAATATAACTTCTCTTCAAAATGTTTAACTTCTGCTCGTCCATAGACTCATTTGATATAGTATTTATATCATCTTCGAGGGATAAGGGCGGTGAAAAGTTAATGGGTAAGACTCAAAAAACACAGAAAATAGAGATAGCCGGGAGGGGATGAACCTTAAAACATGTATAAAGGAGGGAAAATAAGGGTGTAAACAAAATAAAATGTGGATATTAATGAGTAAAAAGAAGGAAAACATAGGGAAACAGATTGATGAACATGTTGAGAGTTGTAGATCTGGGCGGCAGAAGAGGGTAGAATGGGAAAACATACAGACCATGTGAGGTAGGGAAGCAAGAGCTAGCCTGTTAGAACTATCACACCAGGCTAACAACGAGCAGTTGAACACCTTATATCCACTGTCGTAATATTTCCACCTTGTTAATTAACCTATTCTGGGGAAAAGGTGTAGACTGGTGAAAATAAGAAATATGAGTGTGGCGATGAACTTTCGATTTCCTAATGCCATAGAGTAAGTAAGTATAATAATAGGTGAGAAATTTTCCATTTTATGAACACACACTGAAAGTGATATAAAATATATCGTATATAAATTTAACTGGAAGAACGCCATAGCGTGTGGATGTATAAAAAAAAAGTCCAAAGGAATTAAACTGAATAGTTTTTAAAACAGAATGAAGAAATATTAGCATCAGAATAGTTAACAAACAATAATTTGGCAATTCGTTTATTGGTTTGAGGTAATTTGGTTCAGTAGTTAACAAATCTCTGTACCATTTAAAGATTCGAAATGGCAGAATTCTAAGAGTGATACCCATTAACAACAAATAATTATCATTTATCAATAAACATTATTAATTTATTTAGACAGACAGTTAGATACAATAGTAGTAACAAAGGTAAATGTTGTCAAAACGCTTTCTACAAATTCTCATCGTTTTGAAAATACTTCGTGTTGAACATAGGTTACATGTTGACATATTTCATGTTAAACATGTGCTACATGTTTATATTGACACAGGTTATAGAGAGGATCCGCATAGATCACGTATTGCACGTTTACTGTGGCAAACACTTTGAAACTGTCTCATGTTTAACATGTGTCATGATTTAGAAGGAATTTATGTTTAAAAATGTCATTAATTAAACATATTTCACGTAGGTATTGACAATGACCCAGTTTTTAAGGATGCCCAATGATGATCATGTGTCAAAATTTGTAAGTGACCTAGTTGGCTAACACATCCCATTTTAATAGATTTTTTAATTGTTGGTATAAGGCAAAGAGGAAAATCGTCTCGATTATATCATGTTTTAGAAGTGACTCAAATTGTTTTTTTAATCGTTTTGAGTATGTTTTGTTTTTTAGTGAGAAGACACCTGGAGAGAGCAATAGACTACCCTAGGAACGGGACGCTATGGGTAAGAAAATGGGCACGAGAACACCATAGGCAACTGGATAGTTATGACAGGTGGGTCAAACTTTCAACTTGATTTTAGGCACACATTTAGTACACCTGACTCTCACACGTAACATTTGAGTGGATTTACACTATTTGCAACGAACTTCAAGTATGTTTGTTAACTTATTGAGATATCAATTATGTTTTAGTGAACAATTATATCTGAAATTAAAATAGTCACGCCCCTAATTCTGTGATTCTAGAAAATATAGTTTTGTCACAAACAACTAATATATCAGAGCTATTCATACTTTTTAAAATATTTTATCTGGTTTGATGCTTCAAGCACCTGCTGACCTTAACGAGTAATATCCCATATATATATGTTTAACCCTATACACCCTATAACGGCCACCTTTGTTAACAGGCCAAAATACTAAGTCTAGCAACACCCAGCCTAGGGCCTGGTCAACCATAAAGCCTTGTGCTCAGCTGCTAATTGTGTTTATTATAGCAGCTTATTATAGCAGCATATTTGTTCTGTTTGTGAAATTTTCAGTTTTATTCGATATATTTGAATTTAGAAAGAGTGTATCGAATTAACTAATTGCCAATTAAACCATATACATGATTGTGGTATAAAATTAATATTAAGTTAACTAAACAAAATTCCAATAATAAACGTTCCCAATATTTGCTGTTAACTATAATAATATAAAGTCGAGAATTTCGTAGCACAACTAAAGTACATTTACCACTCGAGCTTACTTGCATGACAGCTCAAAAAACTAATAGGAATAATCCCTAATGTATCCCTACGTCAACATCTGACATCTGTCAATTTGGATAGCTTTAATTAAAATATATGGTAATGTATGAATTTTATAGGTAGCCACGGTAGCTTAGGCCAATATTATTAATATTTATTTAAGGTTGAGCACAAAGCTTTTTTTATCCTTTTATTCCACTTAAAAAATTATTATTCACAGCACTTTCCACAAAAGGTCTAACAAATATAGCTTCAAAGTGGCAACCGATAAATTTTAACCATGTGATTGATCATGACGCAAACAAGTTATTTGCAATGGTGCACCTACGCAATGGATACAAATATTTTATTCAGTTGAATATTTAGAAATATAATACAACTATAATAAAATAGTTTGTTATATAAATATATTTAATATATAGCAAGTATTTTCTCTTTTCCAAGTAAATAAAATGCCTGTATTAAAATGTATTTATCTATGAACTATATTACACATCATAGATAACATTTCAAAACGAAGAATGAGTACTTTTAATTATGTTAAAAGTATTGTTTCGGATCGGATAAAAAGAAATTATTAAAAACGATGAAATAGTGTGAGAAAACTTAAGTTTGCGTTATTTTAAATGTAAAATATACCTTGTATTTAAAAAACTTATCATTTATTAAAAAAAACAATGATCTTTTACAAGTGACGGCAACCCAAAACCTAAACATGATTTTTTCAACTGTCATTCTGGTAAAAAAAAAAAANGTAAAAAAAAAAAAAGCTATGGTGAATAGGTGAACTATCACCCATCTAGCTCAGTCTATGGCATCCAATATGTTGTGTGGGTTTGAGACAACGCCCTATAATATACATCGACCCTTCTGTCACCCATCTAACTCAGTCAATGGTATCCCACAGGGGATTATGAGACAAATGACCAAAAGGTACGAGTGCGCTGTAGATTAAAATCTAGCTAGACAGCGTTTATTCTAGCGAGAGCTTCTCTAAACAATGTAAATCTAAACAATAGAGCGACTCTACTTAGACTTATCTATCTGATATGTACAGTACACTAGACTCTCGGGCTAGAGTATATAGATATAAAGGACTGTAGTCATGATTTACAACCATGAAATGTAAACTTTCATTGAATTCCCAATTACTTTTCCACATTACGTCATCAGCTCCATCGTCACTTTTATTTTTATTCATTTTCCCTATTTCCGAGTTCATTTGGCACCAAAGATTACGCCATTTCCTACTAACTTCTGCCTCTTCAATTTACAAAGATTCGGCTATATTTTTCAGTGTCTTTGCTTTTTAAAAAAAATCCCTATCTCGATATTATTTAACTCTGACATTACATAATTCGGGATATCTTTCAAAACATTAAATTAAATTTACATTTTGGTTCTATTCCACAACACGTTAGTCTTCACCATTTCACCCGAGAGCAGCTAGTCTATTTGTTCGATTAGATAGAGCCAGTGAGAGCTAGACACTCTCACTGATGTGATCTCGCGGCTGTTTACCCTGTCACTCTACACACACTAGCCAAATCTCGTCTAGAGCTAGACCTGCTCTATCTAGGCTGCTCTCGCGTCTCTTTACACACTGAGACTTCACCGATACTTCTTTTAGACAGCTCTAGGTAGATTAACTCTAGCTGAAAACTCTACAATGTGCTCGTACCTTAACACTTTATTGTGAGATTAATGAGGATGGATATTGACTAGGCATGTAATTCGGCTGTTGGTGGAGCACTCTACGGAACGGAGGGAGATTTAAAGACGATGTCCTCCACCCCAAGTTAAGAATGATGCCTGATCTTCATTATACATTCAGGGTGTTTTTGAAACAGCTCCCACTCACATTTTTGGGAGACTAACGAGAGTGGAATATATAATGCGGAGAAAAATCGACTAATTATGTAACTCTTTTAAAACCCACTTCGATGTCGGCATGATCTTGCAATAGAACAGACTGCCGATAATGCGGATATCGGGGCTCGATCCCGGTCAGGTGTATTGAGGGTGGGTTTTCCTAATTTTTTTCCAACTCTCTCTCCATGCAATGCGGTTACACTTACTCAAAATTCAGCTTTTATCATCCATAGCCCACTAGCGTAATTAGTACATAGGCATATTACCCGAACGGGTAGTAATATGCGATGATAAAATTAAAATATTTTCAAGGGTTTTTGGAGTATCTTACACCAGACAAGGGAGATCCATATAATGATGTCCTGTACATAATGTCCCCATTAAGGATGGTGCTATTATTTACGACCACAAGGCTTCAGAGCCATCCGGCTAGTAACGTGGGGAGATGAACCGGCCAGGTACATGTCTGATCATAGTACCTAAACCTCTCATTGATAAGTGGAGGGATTCCTAGCCAGGCTAGAGCTATGTCTGGTCTGGAAGGAAAGTCTCTCCATCCTCCATTTGGACCGAATGGGAACTCTCGCAGTGGTCATTAAATCTTGTGGAAATATCCCTGTGCAGTTTAAATTCCCACTAGTGGGAGGAGCTTAACCACCTCTTCATCCAATGAGAGGGCCTCCGGGGTAGTATACGCTGAATACCTTACTTAAGGGATGAATATGAATAATATTGGATTTAACATTCATTAGATTTTTTTAACCGCTTAGGTGAGTATAATACAAAATTATTAGTTTTTAAACTTGATTATCTCTCTCCACGCAAATGTGGGTACATTTGATCTAAATATAGCCTTCCTAATCCATAAAACTTTTAGCGTAATTAGTACATAAACGTATGGTCCGAACGGGTAATAAGAAATGGTACTAAGTAAAACAAAAGTTAACTATATTGACTAAATTATTTATGTTTATCTCCATTCTTTACTTCATTCAATAATTATTCCAACATTTGTATGTAAACTGTTCTATTTGTTATATTTACAAAAGCATGAAGCACTATACTATTTTAGAAATAATGTTTCATTTGAGTTAAGTTTTGAAAGCAGTCAACCTATTGATACTGCAACTGTGAATGAACGAGAATATGATTCACATTTGTTAATTCTAATGATTACATTTGATCGTCAGCAATGATTTCAATGATTGTAGTTAACGGTGGCACACTATTGGCTCCATCATAGAGACACATTTTTGAATCAATGTAATTAGTAATGTTAAATACCACACACGGCTTTTACATTATAATAATTAAAACCACGGTAATCACACGAATGGCCAACGTGAAGTATCTAAAAATCCACGTGACTCTCAAGAGTTTACACACGAAAGTCACCACTAAACGTCACAATTGAGAGGCCATTACCAAGAAAACTAGCACAAGGGTGCGAGTACTTCCTCACCCGAATAATGTAGAATTTGAAAATGACACAGGACAAAAAAATTCAACTGGAAACTTTCTTTCAAACATGGACAAATCACTTTTATCCTGAATCGTTGGAAAACATTCTCACAATCAGTTCCCTGATATAGGGCATATGGGGGAAACAATACAATTTTGCTAATAGCCTTTATGGCTTTGTTGGTGGGTTTTATTAAATGGGTTGCCAACTACTTTCACCCCACTTAAAGAACTCATTCACGAAGCAATATTAACTCAACCAAGTTGACAACCTCGTCACATTCGACCAAATTTTTCCAATATATCCTCGTCAAAGGGCAAATGCAATCAATTTACAGGTGATATTTGGATCACCCAAGCGATATGTTGATTGACAATCTGTTCCATGAATCCAATCTCATTCACTGGCAACCAGGTCGCTTGACCCAATAATTAAACTTGGGATGGAAATAGGAAGGAAACGTGAGTGAAGATTCATCATTTTGCAATTTTATAACCAAATCCCTTTTTTTGGACAAATAAATAAAATTTTGCTTAAGTAGAATAATGGCATTTTATAACCCCGCTCCCCCTATTTATGTATTCTTATACCCATAAATAACAGACAGGTTGGTTACAATAGAGTTTTATTTTTATCCAACAAAATGACAAAAGAGCTTTACGAGAGTGTGAAGCATGTCCAGCGTTAGGCGCTGTATCCATACACAAAGGCCGATAAGTAATAATAACACAACAAAAACGCGACGCCTTCCCGAGTTCATAAATGGCCAAACAAATCATTTCAACAATTACGGTTAAATTGACCTTCGCACAAATCTAGTATAGATAACAATAATAATGAAAGATGGCGATGGTAAACCATAGACTATGGTATTATCAAAAGGATATTAGCTAGTCACCATCGGTGACTCTTAATTGATCAGAGTAATAGACAAAATGTTCTAGATAAAATAATATCTTAACAGCCATAAATGGGTGTAATAAAAATATACAACAAAAATAGAAACATTCCTTATAGTTACGAAAACTAACGTTAAACATGTCAACTAGAGTTAAAAGAATAAGAATGCCTACTCGCGGCCCCTGGTTTAACCAGCAAAGAATAAATCTTGGATATTTAACAATAACAAATAAACTTCCCATTAATAGCACGGGGTATAATCTTAAAACATCGGATTTGGGAAAATTACAATATAATACAGCCCAATGCAACACAGGACCAAAAACGGCGGTGCTCTAAAACGTAAACTCATCCGCAAAACAGATAAAAGAGTTTCCATAAATGTTTGGGTCCAACCGTGCAACAGCATTACGTTTAGCCATAGTCTTTAAGCGAAATTCAGGAGACCTAGTATAGATACATAAAGATTCGATTTATAATATAACACTTCAAACGTTAATTTTAAATGATTAATGTCAAACAGAATTTAGACATAAACAAAGCTAAATATTTCCAAGGCACTTTGCCTCACCTAGCGATCGTAGCGCAATATGTACTGGCACTACAGTATTCTGCCATTATATACACACGCTTGGGCTCATGTGTTCTTAAAGCGTGGGAAGCAAGGATGAGTACAAGGTTAAGGGGGGTAGCACTGTTCTGGAACATGCTCACACAGTCTAGGTATAATTAAAACACGCGCTGAGCAATAGTTCCATTATCTTCCAATCACAGCTGTTGGCACGCACCCAACCTGCGCATATCGATTGTCTATTATTTTCTTGGACTAGATACAATTAAAGGTGATCAGTGAACTATGATCCCTCAGGTCGGTCTGAAATGAGACGTGCCACGATGTTGTTGTGGCGTGGAGCTTTGTTGTGACGAGTCAACTGGGGCAGAAGTGGTAAGCCAAACCATCCTCTTCTTTACGTGTTGTAACAAGGTTATAATTTGATCAACTTTAAAAAAATAAGGATAAGTATTCCTGATAAATTCCACAATTTCCTTGAAATATATTTAAGAACTGTTGATATTACAATGTGTAGGAAATTAAACCAAAACTTTTCTATTATAGCAATATTTCATTTATGACCAAAAAAATGTTTTTTGGTATACACACTATAAAAATGTGGATCTCAACTTGTGTCATCTACAATCCCATCTTGCGTTTCATTTATGAATAGAATCTCTCGAAAATAATGTAATAGGTATGCTCACACGACACAAAGAGTCACCTTGAACTGATGGAAACAAAATAGAGGAATGGTGCAGTCAACTTCATGGACCTAACTCAATTGTTAAAGAAAATATAATTTTTGTTTCATAGTGAAAACGTGGGTGTCTTATTAACCTGGTGGAACGATAATACAGTATGTATTAGACATTCTATAAATTAATTAAACTACTATAATAATTATAAGAACTGATTATAAAACTAAATAGTAATAAAATCTGTTCTAGGAAAACTGTTGAGCACGCCAACTTGCATCAATGGGCGAGAATAAAGTTCCAGAGACGTTTGGAAAATATTGGTTTTTAAAATATAGTCCACTTGTAAACAATGTTGAATTCAAACATTGTTAATAAATAGATTGTTAATAATTTTAGGTATTTATATACAAGCACCGTAGCAGAAGTATCAGGCATTGAAAGAGAGAAAAATGTATAGCTTAATTATTGTAATTAGTAGAATGTATCATCTAAATTTTAAAATTACTGTCTGAGGGTGCATATGTTCATACAAAGGAGCTAATATATATATATATTAATTTTAGACCTCTACGTACGGTAGATATAAAAGGTTCATGGCAAACAAACAAACTCTTTGGGATTACTCTTATACCTGACTGATAAATTTAAATATTACAGTATACCACAGCGAATAGTTTTATGCATAAGTTTTGGAAATTTTGAAGTCCCCCATTTTACCAACCTCCAATTAGAAAGTTAAAATATATTAGCTTTATTGGGGTATTTGAAGTATTCCCAAGTCATTTATGGCATTTTTAATTTCCCATATATCTTGGCCCGTTATCAGGCGCTTTTGTTTTTTTACACCATCATTCTCGCATGCCATCTGACATATTATCTTGCAATATTTGCTTCCTGAGATAAAATGTTACCAAAAAAGTCAATTTTTTAGTTTTGACACACTTTGCATGTGTTGTATTTATATTTAGTAAATAAAACTGATGTTTATAAAGCCTTGAGGTACGTGTCATCTGAGATATGACTATAATGGAAAATGTGCCTACACCATGAGGCGCGAGTCAAATGCCAGATAACCACATGAAGCATAGCACAATTAATACTTGTTCTTACTTTTTTTTAAATTATTTTGTTTTTATTCTCTATTATTTATTCCAAGAAACTCTTGATACATTACAAATTTTAAAAAACATTTCCTAGGTACTAAAAAAACATAGCGAATGTATATTTAGAGCTCGTATACTACACATTTAAGTGCAACTTGGTATTCACTGCATCATGGCTCTGACTCAACTGCCTTTTTGTAACTAGTCGGCGACTGGTCAGCTATTGTTGAGAATCAGCCTAGCCTTCTCATCTTCTTACGTTGTCCATCCACGGCAGTCAGTTGTTTCGGTAGAGCATCTCGGGGTTATATAGATATAATGGTGGGGGTAGAGGTACACAGCCGATTAAAAAAAGATATGGCTTAGAATAGCATTTAAATTTGAAGTTTTATTTTAATAAATCATTTATTTACATGTTAGTACCAAGGATATTTAATTTAGCCACACTAACTAATTATGACATCGCTAAAGATAACTATTTAGCCACCTGGGCTACCTCTACTTTCCCTCATCTTGAAAGTTGCGATAAGTTAATTGAGAGTACCGGTCTTAACTCTTGGCCTGATAACCGGCCAGTGCCCGCGTCTGACGCTTTCCTTCCAGATAAGGTCAAAAACAGACGCTACACTAGAAGCACTGATTGGCCAGGAG